>JAPMOR010010167.1:93260-116692 GCA_026543865.1 Argiope aurantia | reverse complement strand
GGTTATCTGAAAGATGTTGTGTTCCGTACTCCAATTGCAAATTTAGTAGTATTAAAGACATGCATTTCGCAACGCATTCTGAACATCAACCCGGAGTCACTGCGATCTTTGGTGCAGCATGCTGTTTGTCGCTTTCAACTTGTTGCACACAACGGTGGACACCATATTCAACATGTTTTGCTCCAGTCTCGCTATATTTCTGAACTTCTCTGATGAATGGTTCTTATGCGGTATGTCGCCGCAAAACTCTTGAGACCGATTTGTTCCTTTCGATGTGATATGTACAATCATGCAAATAAAACTACTCAATAATTCTAATTTGTCAATGCGTTTTAATGCGTAACTTACACCTTAGACGTTATTTTACTAATCATTTCTCATATCTCATCAGGATTCAGCCGCTTACAACGCCATCTGTTGCTAAAATTTGAAATTGATTTTTTTTCTTCTGCCATACGCTTTCCGCCTTCTTCAATAGCATGCCGTTCAAATTTGATATAAATTTCATTAGTGGTTCTTTTCTTATAGCGTTTTGAAAATTAAACTTTAATTATAATCAATAATCACCCTGTATATATATATATATATAAATTTTATGATGATATAAAATTAATTTATGTATAATATTTTTAGATTTTTAGTAGAGTGTCTCTTTTAATAATCGAGTTAGATATGAGACATTACGATAAGATAAATGATCTGAATATTTGATAATATTCAGATCATTTATGTGTGATTAAATATATTCCTAATTTTTTTATATCAGAACAATGAAACCGTTTTTAAATTTTGAGTTCCTTAATGTTAATTTTATCAAATATATGTGTTTGATGTCTAAATTTAATAAACTTTTAAGTTTTCTTTTGCATGACTTATAAAGAAATAACCATTAACTAATAAATGCAACAATATTTTTTTCTAATGTTTTCAAATAGATATAGCTACGAATGTCAAAGGGAAATGAGCATTGTTTATAAAAAAAATAGAGGTGCTATTAAAAAACAAGGGGAGAAAATTCAATAGAACTTCTTAATGTAATATTAATAATTCCATATCATGTGAAATATATTTATATTATTAAATGGTTCGAAATCATGAGGTTTATTAGACTTCTATATTTCTTCTAAATAATTTGATTAGCTATTAGAATATTTAAATATTCTGCTACTTTTAGTTGAAACCATCTTTTATTATTGGGAAGTATAAATTAATGCGTGTTATATTTTGCCATATAATAATGAACCTTTAACTCTTATTTTTCAAATTTTTGCCTATATATAACCTGTAAATTTTTAGTGATTTCAAGTTATTCAAATTTTTTTTTGGATATAAGCATCTCATGAAAATTATTATTAAAATAGAAAGAAAAAAAATTATATCTAAAAAAATACGCTAATTAAATAGAAAAAATTTAAAATTCTGCATAATGTTTAATTATTTATTTAAAGATTATCTTTAAACTAATTAACCTAAAGCAGCCAAAGGATAAAAATTCAAAGTAAATTCACAAAAATACAAAATTAATTTTAGTGTTGATTTTTCATTCTTCAAATAATTTAGTATGGACAAGAAGTTCTTCACAATCCAATTTTTTAGGGGAATTTGTTTTTTTTCATTTAGTTTAAATTTCTGACATATATATATAGATATATATTATTCTTTTAAAAGCAAATACGGTTTTAGAATTTCAAATATTAAAAAAATAAAAAATAAGAATGAGCTTCGAAGTTAAACAACCAGTTATAAAATACACATGTCTCAAAAATACTACTTTTTTTTTTCTATTTTTCTTCCCATTTATCATTCTTTTTAAATGAGAATAGTTTAAAAAAAAAACGGAAAAGTAAAAAACTCTGTACATATTTAATCTTGTATTTAACTGCTTGGATGAACGTCTGATGTCATTCGCACTGCTAGAAAAAAAATGAAAAACAAAATATATTAAACATTAAATCCCATTAAGAAAATTCGATGGAATTTTAATTAGTTTCAAGTTGAATACAACGATGGAATTTATAATTACAACCAAATATTCTCTTGCCGACTCTCTGAGCTCAGCTAATTATAGAGCATTGGGCTGCAAAGGCGGTTATCAAAAAGATTATGGATTTAGTATCGCATTTCTGCTTTTAATTTAAAATATTTGACTGCCCTTTTTTTCATTTTATTTTCCCTTCATCTTTTAATGAGAAACAAATTCAGAAACATATTTCAAGAAATTAAACTTTATGGCCAATAAGATCCGAAGTAATATACTTTCTGATTGAAAATTATCTTGGAGAGAAATTTTAATACAGTTTGATGCTGAAAAAGACAAAAATGGAGCAACATATTTTCTGTTTTGAAAAATGTTCCTAATAGGTTCTATGGTTAACAAGAAATATTCTGAAGATGAATTCTGTTCATTTAGCATTGCAATCAAAATATTTTTAATAGAAATTTTTTGAAAAGTATTTTGATTCTAATCAGAAAGTCACGAAATTTTATTATTTAGGTTTTTTCTTTCGCCAACTGTAAAATTCCGGGAGTAAATACTAGGAATTTTTTGAAAATAGATTTACCTATTTATGTAACTGATAATTTTGAACTTGGGAATTATAGAGACAGAAAACCTTTCTGTCATTAAAATTGCATTATTTTCCATAATGAAGATCATTTTTAATTATAAGAAATATATATCCTCATTTAATTTCATTAATTATATTTCATCTATCTATATATTCTGCTACATTTGTTTCCCATGCTAATGAAGGATGCTATGAAAGTAATATATGTAATTTGCATATCAAGCTTAGAAATTTAATATTAAAAATGAAACAATAATTGTTAATATTAGCCTTCTATTAGTTTTTTATGTATTAAATATTCTCAGAAGAATGAAAATAGGAACTTTTGGAATTCAAAACATTGATTGTCGAAGTGTCTACGAAAAATGTACACTAATAAAAAAGATGGGGAACAAGCATATTTATTCTGCTTTTGTGTGACTATTTTGAGTCACGGTTTTGCGCAGTAGCTTCTAAGGGTAAAACCCTTGAGCACCCGAGAGCAGTAGTCTGACTTCTAGCTCATATGAAGATAGCACATACACACTAGCTTGCACAACCCCTTTTTACAGGGGGGCTCACCTCACAGATAGAACACAAGGTAGAGAACAACAATGCCCGAACCAAGACGCCAAGTAGAAGACGCTCTACCCCCTATACCAGGACGCCGGCATTTACTCTGCTGTCAGCAAATAAAGATTAAAAATATACTAATATCTAATAAATCAATAATTAATAATAATAATAAAAATATACTAAGAGACAAACTTTTGAAATCATGTTAGTTAATTTTTCACAATATATTTTATTTTATACAATAATATAACTTTTTTATGTTAATACTGCAAAATTTTTCCTAAATATTGAATAAGAAATGTTTTATTTCTTTAACAAATTGATTTGAGGAATCCTTCAATCCTAGTTTCAAATCAGTAGTAGTACGCCCAAACAATGCATTAAAATAAAGTGAAATTGAAATAAATATTGGTAGAGTTGTTCAAAATGGTAAAAAAAGAATTTTTTGGTTAATTATTAATTACTTTAATGTTAGTGGGTTTTTGTGCATTGAAAAAAATGGAAGTATTATTCATTGGGCCTTAGATAATAACTATACAAAATTGAGAGATAGAGTTGGATAAGTTGGATAGAGTTAAAGTTTCCACTGCACAAATTAAACAATTGCGGGTATAAACAAGATATAAAATATGGGCTTCATCCCTTCAGAGAATGTGTCCTGATCAAGAAAACCATTCTAGCAAGGAGCTGAAGTGCAAAATTTTTATGACCTTCTGAGTTCTAGTTCTGTAATAATTGCACAAGTCTGATTTTGTAGGGACAAAAATGTAAAATTCTTTATAATTAATTTACACAGTGGAAAACACCATATCATGTTAGAAGAAGACAAACAGCACAATCAGACTATAATGTATCGACTGACTGCTGGCACGAACGGCTGCGGTCACCACATTTTCTACACAGACTTGCTTTCGTCCTCCATCTGGAAGAATGCCAAGTTGACTAGTTGTTTCGAATGTACGTTCTATGCTCCATATGACACATGAGACATTGGACTTCATATCACTTTCATACAATAGAATTATTTTGCAACGGATTACTGCTGATTCTAGTAGAGCAAGTTTTCCTGAAGGGATATTTTTTTGCAACATAGGCATATGCAGAGAAAGAACTAATCTTTGTGCAGAATTATCCTTCTTTTTATTCAAAATATGTTAACAAGTTGTAACGCAAATGATGCTTCTCACTTTCCATATATGCAAAAAAAGAACAACATTGGGATTATGAAAAATCTATATTTGAATTTTTGTACTGAAATTTTTAGATTAATAAATATCAAGCAAATCACTTGAATTATATTTTTCAAATTTTATTACATTTGGACTAATAGAACATATTCCTAAGGCTTCTGAAAGGGAAAATTTATTTCTTGTTAATCATGTATATACATACACAGCCATCATAGCCATAATAAGTTTTAATTATAATTCAATGCAATTTATATAGCGCAAGAAAACATGAATGGATATATTAATAATTACGAATATAGAATCTTGTCAGCTGTCACAATTTTATAATCAATAACGCAGTAAAAATGCATAAATTTTAATGCATACTTTTCCTTTTTATATGCGCTTTCAATCTGATGCAGTAAAGCTGTGTTCTTTTACGTATGGTAATTCAAGAGAATTACAGCTATGTATGAATACTGCTCCTCTTTTGACAAAAAACATTATGTAAATTCATTAATTACTAGGCACCTTTGACTATCTTTGATTCGCTAATGGTATTGTTATATTTTTTTCACTTATATTGCTTGGACGCAATTTCATGATTTCATCAAATTGTCAAACATTAAACCGTTTTATTTAAATTGTCTTGCATAGGCTCTGTTTATTATGAAATTTCCTAATGAAAACCGATCTCCTGATAATAAAACGCTATTGAAAATCCCATTGTGAGATTCTTCTGTCTTTTGAATTTCATGGTATTGTTAACTACACAAACATTAAATAGAATCGTTCTTAATTAGCTTTAAAGAAACTGGACTGAAAAAGTTGAAAACTGTTTCATTCATAACAATTAAAATTCTATTATTAATTTTACTTAAAATGCATTTAAGCATTTATTAAATCTAAACTAACGAAATAGACCGCAAATGAATTATTATCATTAAAAACATAAATTTTGGACTAGTAAAAGCCGTAAAAATAATTTTTTTTGTGTGAGTTTTATTAACAATTCCAATTTTTAATCAATTCAATCAAATTATAAAATCAGCTTTAAAAGTTTTATCAAATATTAGTGGGAATTTCTTCCTTTTTTGAACGATAATGAAGAAGTGTTCTGTTTAATATTATATAGTTATCAACGCGAGTAAATATAGAATTTGCAATATCGTGAAATTTAGGAAAGACATAAATGTGATTTTTAATAGTGTTTAATAACTTATGAGGTTTTTTTGTTTTTTTAATTACTTTTTGATGTCAAGGGACTAGTCTGCATTAGGAAAGTTATGATAAATATAACATATTCAAGACAATCAAAATAATATGGTTTAAATACTTTATTCTTTAATGGTATCATAGATAGAAATTAGATCTACATGTTTTCACTTAAATTAAATATAACCAAAATTCCCAGTGATTCAAATGTTCGCCAAAGGTATGAATATTCAGGAAATAACTTATTTCTTGTATTTTTCTTAAAAAAATACACGTATCTTATCCAATACAGAAATAAAGAATATATTTATATTCCTTTAAAGATTATGCTTTTAATGATTGCATTCATATCATTTGTTTTGAATTACTAACATTCTAAAAATTGAATTTTTTTACATAGTTTAACTAATTATTTATTGTAGCAAATTTTGATATCATAAATATTATGTTATTATATGAGATTTGTAGTTTTGCTAAAAATAATATGTAAGGCATATAAAACTAGCATATTTAGAATTCTACAAATAGTGCATATATAAAAAAAAATTCAAGCTAGAAGTATATTTTTTCAGAAAGAAAGTCTATGAGGTGTAATTTTAAATCAATAATACTACAAGGGATGTTCAAATGAAAAGGTACGAAATGTCGTAACAACGTAACCGTTAACATATTTGCCTATGACGCTAAGGGAGAACGTAACGAGACATCTAGGGAAGCGGTTGGAGTCTCCGGAGATCGGAGCATGCGCGGCAGCCTGCATGCACAGGAGAGAGCAGAGACTCTTATAAAGAGTGCCGTTCAATTGACTTGACACTCGATTCCTCGAGCACAGAAAAACTATTAACTCCGATATGTACTGTAAAACACTCCGAAGACTACGTAGGCCCATCAACAAAAGATCGGGGCTGTTCACGGAGGGTATGGTTCTACTCCATGATAATGCGCGTCCACACATCTTCAGGGTGACACATGCGGAACTGGCCAAGTTCAAGTGATAGCAGCTCGACCATCCGCCCTACAGCTCGAGCATGGCGCCTTGCGATTTTCATGTGTTTGGTCCCCTGAAAAAACATCTGGAAGGGAAGCACTTCAACTCGGACGGCGAACTCAAGGACGCTGTGAATGACTGGGTCTCGTCACGGCCACAGGAATTCTGGGGACAAGGAATCCTTCCACTCTTTAATCAACGGTATCGTTGTGCTCAGGTCTATCGTGTATACTTTGAAAGAAGACATCATTTATACCCACAGTGTCGTTACGTACATTTTGTTTGAACATACCTTGTAGCTATAACTTAGAATAAAATAACGGTTGATATTCCAAAAGTGTAATTATTTTAAAATGAGTTTTCTTATATGCACACACGCGCACACACACATACATACATATACTTTATTTGTAAATAATACATATGAATAAGAGCTTCTAATCATAAGTGCTTACGTTTTCTAAAATTCAAGTATTTTTCAAGTGCGTGCAAAGAGAGCATATAAAGAAAGACAATTTTTATTTTGTAAATATATTATTTCATTGATAGTTATTAAAATATAATAATTTATTCGAGGCATATTTGATTTGAGATAGCAATAGTCCAAAAATTTTGAAAATAGAAACATTTTTCAAGTTTTAGCGAAATATCTATATAAAATAAATCTATTTTTATAGCAATTTTATTTTCAACGGAACATATAATTTTCTTGGCATTCAGGTCTTTACATTTTATGTCTCTACGCTTGAGTTTTTACCTTTAAAAGGAGAAGTGAGACAACATTGATGCTTTTCTAGAAAAGTATGAAACTCTTAAAATGGAAATAAAACGTTTGAACCTTAATTCGTTTTTATTACTTTATTTATATATACCATTGACGGAAACATCACGGAACATTTATTTCTAAAGCTATCTTCTTCGAACCATGTAACAATGAAAAATGCATTTCGCAAGTATCATCACACAACACTGTAGATGATAGATTTCCAAAATGATATGTTTAAAAAATCACAAGCTCCGTATAATCCAAACTTTTTGTTGATTTTGAAACTGAACATGAAATATGTAGGTTACCTCACTCGGAAACCAATATGACATTTTTCAAATAGAAGAAATTTTATGAATAAAAAAATCACTTTTTCATTGCATCAAAACTCTTTGAAAGAAAAAAAAGAAATGTACATGTATATATAAAAGCAACCCATCAGCATCTAGTACCTCAAACCTTACATTTCGTCTGAAAACATTATCGAGAACTTATCTAGATACTCGAAGTGAAAAACATGAAGCTAAAGCGTCATAAAAACATTTTAAATCGAAGCGAAAGTTTTCTAACATAGAAGGGAATAGTTGATCATTACTTCTGAAAGGTACCAACTTTATTTGAAAAGTTTTAACCAAAATGTTCATTCCAAAAGAAATATATTTATTTTAAATTCAATTAAGACATTTTTAAAATATGAAGATTTAATTTTTTCCTACAGTAATAAAATAAATTCAATTCATTAATATTAATGATAAAAATTGAGAATAATTATCTAAATTTACTTTGCTTATAAAAGAGAAGAAATAGTGATTTATTGTACTTTAATGATATTATCGGTATGAATAGAAATAATATATTTCTAATATTATTATAAAATAACAACTTGTTAATAAGATAATATTCAAAATGTAATGGTGCAAAATGGGATGGCATTTCTGCTATTAACATAAAGATTTTTGTTCGTTAATGGAAAAAAAATAGTACAATAATTTTCTTTTTCTTGAAAATAATTCAAGAAATATATTTGTATATATTTCTTGAATAGCATTATCATACAAAATTAATGGAATGCAATTAGCGATACAAGAATTTCTTTCTATCAATATATATAACCATCTATAACTGTATACATTCTACCAACAGTAAAAGGAGTTAATATACATATACTTTTCTTAATTTCAATAAAAAAGATGTATAAAATATTTGCAATTCCAAACAAAATTTTATTTAGAATGTTACTAAATATTTTTTTCTATATTTTACAATTATAAACATTTACTTTTATTAGCATATAACATGATAACATTTTCCGACAATAAAAAAGAGTAAATAAGTCTTTTCTTTAAAACTATTTCTAGCTTTTTTTAAAAAAAACTTTACCATTTAAATTCAGTTTCTCTTTAAAAGAATTATAAGCAATTAACTCTTCACACTAAAAATTAGTATCTAAATATTTTTTTTCAAACAACTGGACTGTATTTACAATATTTATAAATTTAACAACATGCCGGGATTGTTAAAGACCATTAAAAATAATATTTTAATATTTTAATAGAAAATGCAAAGTAACCAATTATACAACTTGCTTTATCGCAAACATTACAGATTAAATTTATCGCCCAGGTCGCATAGCATGTAACAAGCTATTGAGCAATATTGTCCAAAATTATATATTGTTGTACAATATTGTCAAAATTGCGGATATTGTTCAGTATACCACAGTGTTTTACAATAGTACTAGAAAATTAATAATGATACATTATTTCATTAAAATATTTAATTATCAATTTAAAGTGCCAATGCTTCATTCTTAATTCTTTTGAAAAATTAATGCTTTTAAACAGAATTAAACATTATATACCACACCCCTTTACATTGACTATTTAGTGGGTCGAATGGGAATTTTTCCTTCCCTTTGATTACTTTCAATGTATATGTATCTTTGCAATTCTCTCCTTTCTTTTGATTATTTTCAATTTGCATGTACCTTAGCAATCATCTCCTTCCCTTTGATTATTTTCAATTTATATGTATCTCAGCAATCCTCTCCTTCCCTTTGATTATTTTCAATTTATATGCATCTTAACAATTTCTTATTATTTTTTGAAATGTTTTCCCACAATTACAATAGCATATAAAAAATCCTGTTTATCTACATTCAAGGTTTATTTTTCAGACATGAAATGTATTAGATCAAAATAATTGGCAGCTTTCAACACTAAAATGGCAATTACACTCTCCTTTATGAAACATCTTTTTATTTACCCATAAACCCGAAACTCTTCCTAATGCAGACTTCTTTTCCCTCAGTTTAAAAACGATATCAGAGCAGCGATGTGGTTCCTTTTCGGAAGGAGGGTTTTCGCAATTCTTCGGCTGGCTGATTTCCAAGAAGGATTGCCGATCTGACAAGAGATGATGGATGTTGGGGACACTTACGCAGCAAATGTCACGTCGTCACCCGGGAGGTCCCAGGCGTCCGCGAGATGACACGCAACTTGATGGACGATGCGACAGCGTGCCACCAGCGCCCGATTGAAAAGCTCTCTTTCTCGCACGTTTTTCCCCTTTTTTCAGTTTTTAATTGATTTGACGGATAATGGGACAGATTGTGTCACTAATGTTGCACCCGATTGAGGTGGGACATCTAATGGATTGTTCGAGACACGAGAGTTCGATGTAGTAAATTACTCCGCGTTCGACATGCTAACACTACTGCGATAGTTAATGTAGCCGTAATTACTAGTAGCACTTTATCTGACACTGTAATACATGAAGATACCATTTGGCAAAAATGAAAGAATTTTTGCTCTTTTCCGTTAGGAAGATTAGTAGATTGAAGAAAAAATTGTATTGAACAATTTGGATTTAATAATGCTTCAATAAAAATTTGATATTTTATCAAATACTATTTAATAAGCTGGTAACTTTCCAAGTTATTCAAGTTACAATTATACATTTTGTGATTTCAATTTCTATAGCTGGAAATACATACATACATTTTTTTTTTTTAGTTTAAAGAAAAGTTTGAAAAAAGAAACGTTAATCCTACAGGAATTACTATACATAAGAAGCATTTGCTTCCTTTTATCGATAAATATCTATGTAACAGAAAAATATCTATGTAATCGATAAATATCTATGTAACAGAAAAATAATCTTATGGGCTTATTTACTGTCCTTACTCTTTGGAACTATAGGTAAATACAAAATTTGTATTAGAAGGATGGCTATATCGAAATCTGACATCTGACAAAGACCATAATATAACGAAATACTTCCCATTAAAGTGAGTATTTTTTTAAATAAATTTTCGTGATTGCAATGCTAAAATTTCAAACATGTCAGTGACGAAATTTTGATTGAAAACAATAATGATATTTTAAGAGCAATAGTACAAAGTCAAAAGAATGGAACGGATTTTACTCTCGGCTGTTACAATGCTTAATGGGCCAGGAAAATAATGATATGCCACTTCCGTTACAAAGACAATAATGGAAGGGTGATTTTAGTTCATCAGCACATCGTCTCTAGACAAAGGTTCTAAAAACAGTAGAAAAGGAAAGAAGCTAAGCACATGAAGATCACACCTCTAAAATAAAAAACAAAATAATCTATGCAATTTAAAAATTTCTACATCAATTTTTATTTTTAATTGATTGTTGTTAACCCAGCAGACTTTGCTCTCGATTGTATGAGCTGTATGAACTTCTGAACTGCATGAATTGACTGTATGAACTACGTTATAAAATTGAGCGAGCATTCGATTGAAATCTCTTCCTACCCTATATGTTTCTGTCTTTCAAATCGAATTCATTTTTTTCTGCTTGAATGAAGTGGATAACTGGATAGAATAGGGCATTAAAATTTAAATTTTCCAGATACACCTTTTTATTATCCTATCAGTGTTTTCGTACAAAAAATATTTAAATGAAAATTTTAAAATGTAAAAAACTTAGATTTAAGTCAATATTTATTTCATATGTAGCAAATACATGTAAAATAATGCAACTTTTTTTTTGGTTTTGGAGAACAATATTTGCAAAAACAGAAAAAGGAACATTTTTACCATTATACAGATTAAGTACTTTTGTAATATGTCTTTTTTTATAGTTGCTGAATATCCACCAAATATTTTCTGAGATCTAATAAGCTTAATTTGATATCATCTACTCTGCTATTTCTCAGAAAACTGATAAACGTTTTCTACTAATTTTACAATTTGTGTAGTCCCAAAGTTAAAACTAGAACGTAGGTTTAACTAACCTTTTAATAATTAAAATATTTTTATGGTTCGGAGGTTTTAATTTTAAAGTAAAGTAATTTTTATTTTTGAATTCTTATATTTACTTTTGTATGAACATAGCTTTCACCCAAAACGTTATAACAAAGAATGTTAAGCAATTAAATATGATACTTATAATAAAAATGCATATACTCAACTGTTGTTTATGGTCAGTGATATATCCTAAAGGCTTAGAGGAAGGATACTTACATTTAGAAATAAAAGCATAAAATTATTTGACTTTAATTTGAAAAAAAAAATTCGGATTGTATGATAATTTTTAGTTTATAAGAAATAAACGCTAAATTTATGTGTTTGCAGTGATTTATGTTCTAATAAAATTTGAGATTTTTAAATAAAGTAGTGTCACATTAATTTGATTTCATATAATGATTTAAAATTTTCCAGAACATTTAACATCTGAATCAAAACTTTCACTCAGAGGACAACTTCCATTGAAATATTCAATTAATTAACAAATAATTTAGATTGTTTCCTTCAACCTATTTTAAAATGCTATTATAACGAATATCTCAGATGCAAAACTTTTTATAAATTTCTATAAACAATAGTATGTTTGAAAAGAGGCAAACCTACAGAATAAAAATGCATCAAACTGACATGAAGTTAGTCTTGTTTTATAACAGTACAAAGAACATTTATTAAATTGTCAAACTATCAGATCAGTAGCAAATATGTTTTTCAATATTTTAGTGAAGGAAATATTTCACAGAAAGCGAAATATAAAAATATTAATGTTACTTCATTTTCAATATTATTCCCGTCATTATGAAAACATCTGTGATTTACCAAAATTAAAATAAATAAAATACATTATTTTAAAGGATTATCTATTTTTTTTACTTAAAATATATTTCAAATCTTTATAATAGATCTTGTTTTCTGAACTAAAATGGCTAGTGTCAAATTAAATATATTGAGAATATTCTTCCGAAATAAAATAAATTTTAAGGCATTAAATGACTACATTACTGACATTTGTACAATATATCTATATCTGTCGCTAAAAGACGGCGATCTGGCATAAGGGTAGCGCGTCTTCCCCGTGATCTGGGCGTCCCGTGTTCGAGTCCTGGTTCAAGAATACTTGTTCTTTACCCAGTGCTCTCTCTGTGAGGTGTGTGAAAGAGTCCATTTGAAATAAGAGGTTGTGCAAGTGAATGTGTGTGTCATGTTCATATGAGCAATAAGTCAGTCTTCTGCGCTCAGGGTCCTTTGTTTTCAGAAGCTGTTGCACTCCGCCTTAAATCATTGACAGTTTTTCAGCGGGCTTATAACGCACCATAAGTAACAATAATATATCTGAATATCTATATATTACGTTATTGATTTCATTGCAATTTTTTCCGTGTTTAATATATAAATATGTTTAAAATTATTCTTCAAAAAATGTGTCATATTTCTCTTTTATGACAGTTTTAAATTTTCATTTAGATATTTGTAAGTTGTTTTCATACCTTAAATAATTATTTTAATATATTTTGCTCATAATAATGAAAAAATATTTAAGGAAAGACTAGCAACTGTTACACTTTATATTTGCTTCTAAGACAAAATAGTAGGCTGAATTATGAATATCTATCAATAAAAACTATGTTTCTTTCGCGTTTGGACATGTGTGGAATGTATTTACCATAAATAATTTTTTTTTCTTACTTGAGACATAAGAAAATGTTCTTAAAATTAAAGAAAGCGTAATAAGCTCCTTATCCAATGATTTGAAAGGCTTACCAAGGCTTTGATTCTGTAACGAATATGGATTGCCGAATAAATCCATGTTTGTATGTTTTTTTTTAATATTTACTCGGATAAGAAGTATATAAGGATGAAATATTGGAATCGTCATAAAGTAAAGCTTCGTATTTTGAAGAATGTCTGTTTTCAAGCTCTCCTTGAGTCCTAACTGTGTGTCTACTGCTTTAAATGTCTGTCTATGACACGATAATTCAAAGCCGCTTTGAGCTGAGGGGATGAAATTCGGGGTATGAATTTTATGCTATTTCTACCAAATTTTGAAAGCAATCCATTACCATGAAGTCTGTCTGTCCATAAGGAGGAGTACAAATTACCAGGGTGATTACCATACGAAAAGAGCTCGATAAATAAAAATAAATATGCAAATCTAGAATTTAAAATTAAGATTTGCATCAAATCTTAAATCATATCTGTCAAAGCATTGTTTTCTGTCGGTTTGCATTTTCAAAAATATGGAAATGCGATAACTCAAAAACGTAACTATAAAAATGTAATTTGATATCTGATCTTTTGACTACAAATGTAGTTCTGTCTCAAAATTGACAGATATAGACCTTGAAGGCCCCGCAGGTGTCCGAATTTTACATTTCTATTTTTGAATAACTGTTTTTGTGTACAAATGCCACTATTTTTGCACTACAGATCTTTGATATAAGCATGCCATTTGTTACCATTTTATTTCCTACAAGAAAAGAAGATGTGTAGAAAATATGAATCAAATTTTGCAATATTATGACCTTGTGGTGGGACATAGTTTAAGATGATTGCATAGGAATTTATGATTAGATCAAACGCTTAAAAACTGCTATAAACTATATAATGCACTATTGTCTATGATACTCATCCAAACATGAATGCATGTGTGTGAAAATTGTAAAATCTCTATTGCTAACTTATAAGAAGAATTTATATCAGCCTTGATAAATTCTTCATGATAAATTCGTCAATCTTTCTATCTGACGATTGAGATACATTACGCATGTCACCTAAGTGTTAATCAAAACATTTCTCTTCAGAGGAAAAAAAGCTCTGGCTTCATCAGTGCTTGGTACTGAAATAAATATTACTTAGATGAATTATTAGTTCTATGTTTTTGGTTTAAGGTAATAAAGAACAGATTTAAAAATAAGTGTAAAGAGGAGTCCTAGATTTATACCTATGATTCAAGGAAGTGCATTTTTAAAAATGTCTTTTGTGACTTAATTTGAGCTCAGCACTTTTTTTACCATAGCTAAGCGACAACGTCAAAATAAGACACTCTCCAGTGCTCTATTTCACAAAAGTGGAAGCAACTTCAATATTGTAGTTGCATTAAATTAATGATCTCTTACATAAGAAATTAATATCTACCATCATATATCCTCTAAATGTTTTAGTTTTGCGAATATGACCTTTTCAAATTACTTTACCAGCATGCATTGTTTTAAATCATGGTATCTACGCATATCTAAGCTTCCAATGGAAGCTAAAATGATATGCATTCTTATTTCTAATCATTGTTGAAATAATCTATACATTAAATTAACTTACGTAATAAAAGCAGACTATACTCGTTCACATTATAATATTCTCTGTTGCTACGGTGGTAATTATGGATTATTAATTGATAGCTATCTCTCTTCATGTTTCAGATTGGCATTGAAACTCTTTGGATATTTTTTCTCGAAATTAAATACATGTGAAAGTTTCAAATTCAGAATTCTTAATTATTCTATATTTTCAATTGATCTTAAGGGATTTCTATTATATGGCGGCTATTGTTTTGAGTGATACTCAAGAAAATTCAAATAAATGTTAATGAAATATAGAAATTTAACAATAGCATCAAAACCCAGTTATTCAGTTTTATGAAAAACTAGACGCCTTTGGCGACCAGCCGGTTCGCCAGTATTACCACTCAATACAATTTTCAATTAAATATTTAAATAACTGGTCTCTTAATAAATACTCAAACAAAACATTTTTAATCTTTAAATTTTGATAGTCATACCAAACTTATACTGTTGTTTAGATCGTTTCGTTCAATTTACTATATATAATTTGCTAATTTGTTGTCATTTCCTGTAAAATTTTAACTTTAATTTAAAGTGGAAATGATGAAATTGCAATTAATATAAAGATATTTTTTTAATAAAACTAAGCGTTTTATTTTATTTATCATCTTTATTGTTATTTATTTATTATTATTATTAGGGAATATGAGTATGGCAAACAGAATCGCTCGGTATTTAAGTCTTATGTGAACTACAAAATTTTTTTCATAATTTATGTAGAATCTCAAAGAATAATTCAACAAAAATTTCTCAGATTCAGCATAAAATTCAGTTTTTAGTTTTGCTTTCAAGAGGATTGAAATGAAATCAATAATAATATTTTGTTCTAGCCTATAAATATATTTCAAAAATTATGAAGTCTAAATTTCATGCAGTAAGGTATCATATTCTGAGAAATATTCTGGACAGACCAAATTTTAAATAAATGAATGAATGTTTCTATTTTCTACGATCAACTAAGACTTATTTATGAAGTTTTGAATGTTAAAAATTTTGAACAACTCAACATTTTCATAATCTTAGGCCAATTAATCTTGAGAAAACTGCGTGCTGATTATCTTTGAAACGATCGATGGAAAATCTAAAATTATCCTTTTTTTATTGAATAGTGATATTCAAATTTTCATAAATCAGTAGGTTTAAGATATTGATTTAGTTGATTGGAAATTAACTCTTTTTATTTAAAATATTAGTGTTTCAATCGTGTTTTAAACAGCAGAAGCTTTATGTAAAATCAAAAATTCGTTATTTAAAAGAGAATTTATTGAATCAAGTTACATAAAATATAATCATTTTCCATTTAGACCATTTTAGCAGATCTGCGTCTTACTAAAGGTTTACAAATTAGCTGTGTGGCCGTGATTTCAATGGAAATCATTCATATTAAACAAAACTTGCGTTAAAATAAAACTGATTTATTGTATTAATAATATAGAGAGTGTAAAAGATCATAAAATAATATTTCTTGAATTTACTTTTTAGAAAAAAATTATATTTCATATTTGTTTCATTTCCCATAGACACGTGCCGAAAATTCCATTTTAATTTATTTTTAATTGGAGCTTTAATCAATCTGATGGCAACACTTTGAAAAAATCTAATTTTTTTCCATGAATTCGAAACGTAATCGTGCAGCTTAAATTTTTTTTTTTTATTTTGTACGAAAAAAAAGTGTTGAAAAATATAATTAAAATATTTATTTAAAAATTCATTAAAAATAGAAATTTAATTTTAAGGTTAAAACATTGGTATCAGTTAAAAGATAAATGTTTGATCTTTAACTTCATGTAAAAATCTTTTTTGTGCGGTAATATTTTCGGAAGTTATAGCAGAAGCACGCCAAAATTTCGCTTACTTTTTAAATAAATAAAATTCTAATTAAAAATTCGAAAAAATAATACCCAGGTGCACATTCCAGACCTCCAAGGTATACACGTGCCAAATTTGGTAGCTGTAGTTTGAATGGTCTGGCCTGTAGAGCGCCAACACACACACACACACACACATTGAGCTTTATTATAAGTGTAGAGTATAGATAAACGATTCATACGAAAAGTGAAGTATAAATATTGACGTGAATTGAAATTTATCCATATTAACATGAAATAATATTCACCGCACTTAGTTTCAGGTGAGTTGAAACTTTAAAAGAGGTTATTAAAAATCGAGAATATATTAAATAAAAAAAATATATATTCGCATTTCAAAACAATAATTTGCATAGCATTCTGTAAGAATAAAAATATATTTTGCAATAAGGAAACTTTGTTTCTGTGCATTTAAAAAGCAATACCCAACCTTATGATCTTTTGTAGCTGTTTGTTTTTCGCCGTGTTTTCTTTCAGGCATACTTCTAGCATAACATGTTAAACGCGGTGAAATATTAAGAGAATAGAGTAAAAGTTGCAGCTTTCTTCCAATCAGTGCAACCTATGATTTACACAATCATCTTTCTATAAACTTCGCTCCGAAAATCGATGAGACTAGCATATGTTCTTTTTCAGACTTACGGCAAACATGTTCATTGCCGTTCATCACGAAATATAACACGACTCATTAACGGTGCATTAAACTAATGATGCTTACACGATGTATTGGAAATTGAACGTGAAATAACTCGTGCCGGAGCTTTTCTTCGGTGGAAATTTTCAAGCTTCGTAACGATTTTCCATGTCACGTTCATAATGTCTATGGAACGAAACTGGCCAGCATCGATCTCTTGTTCAAAGAAGTCGATAGTTTCCCATCGGAATTTCCGGATTTTTCTTAGCGTTTCGTGCAACAGGCGAGAGAAATAACACACAATAAAATGTTTGGGTTCGTGTTGCCGACGCCAATAGCATATAGACCCTCAGTGGGATAGTTCGAATTCGAAACACACCCTACTTCCCTACTCATTTAGTGAAGCAAACAGATAAACAAAAAAATGGCGTTAGCTAGAATGCACTCGAGACCCACTAGACGGGAGAATTGTTTGCAATTGGTATCAGGGTTTGTTTTTCTTTCAGTTTAATTCGATTTGTCTAGGGGTTGTATTCTTTTTTCCAATAATCTCACGTACTTTTATAGTTTTGAGGAAATGCCTTAGAACCGTATCTTAAGATTATCTCTGGTTTTCTTATAATTTGTTTCATTGTATGGATGATTATGCTAGATGTCGTAAAGGAATATTATTAATAATAACTTACAAAACTAAGTTGTTTCTCATCTGACTGTCTTTATAATTATCTAAGAAAATTACAATCTATATTGCGAACAAGAAAATATTATTTAGGATGAGTATATTTCTTCATATATAAAGCAATTTCACAATCTTTTTTTTTTACTAATATTGTGTCTGAGTTGAATTTTACTCATCACGATACACAAACATAAAGTCTCTTGAAGAGTAGCTTTATTTTAGAACTCAAGCGTACCCCTGCATTTAAATGCACATAAAGATCCTCTCGCGACACATTAGACAAAAGGCTCACTAGACGGCGTTTGCAATATATCAGAACAATCATATCTTTCTTGAAGAAATTAGATTAATTATATCCAACATTATGTTGACTTTCTTTTACATATTACTTTAATATTCAAAAAAATAATATAGGATGGAATGGCACTTATCCTAATAACACATTTACATTGTATAACATTATAAGACATTAAAAATTATTTGCAATTTTGTATAATATTGCTGAATATTGAATAATAAAATCTAACATAATATTGTGCAGTATATTAAGCTACATTGACGAGATTCTCCCGAATTGCAAACTCATATATTTATTTTTTTATTTAAACGATTAGTGGTTATATCTAGGTGATTTTAATGAATTGTTTGCATTGAAGAAATAAAAATATTATTTACTAAAGATTAAAAAAATTACGATTATTTACAAATGATTACTTACAATTAAAGGAGATAATATGAACGAGGAAACAACCTGATGAAATGTTAAACAATTTGCTCAAAAACTTTAAGAGCTTTCTTAAACCACGTCCTGCTGATTCTCTCTCATTGAGAACAAATTTCGAAGCGTCCTTATGGAACCGCAGCCGAGTATCAAGACATTCATCTCGACATGCTTCTGCGCATCGAGACGCACAAGCTTACGCAGTTGGCAGTTTTAGTGATTATTGATCTGTGCTGCCCTCTGAGTGATGTATAACATATTAGCAAGTATAAAGGAAAAAAATAAACACAGCATATCAATCCTACATACATGTGAAAGATTTTTATTTAAAATAGGAAATGATTACAAAGGAAAAGGAAATTATTACTTAGACAAAGGAAAGCCTTATTGAGCATAAAGAATGTAAAAAAGAAATGCTTTCTTCTTGTTTCACAGTTTAATCGTTTAATTATTTCCATGCAAACTGCACTGAAAATAATGCACTTTTTGTAAAATAAGGTGCGCTTTGCTCATTATTGCATAATTCAGATTCAATGATTCAAATGCATATTTAATATTATCAGATAATTCAGATATATATTTAAAATAACAGAAATTGAGAAGATGATACAGAAGCTTTTGTTAAGTTAGCCAAAATTTATAATGCATCATATATTCCAGTAATACTCCAATGGAAATATTTCTTGGATAACTGATTTTAACTATAAAAAAAATGGCATTTTTTCAAGAAAATTACATTTCTTCTCTTAAAAAGAAATGAAGTGAAAAATAATGAATGATGAACCAAAAAAAAAAAAAAAAACAGAAAAGAAAACATAAGAGAAGAAAAATTGCATCCCAACTGTCTTTAATGATATATGATTTTTCTTCGCGATATTTGTTAGAACTTTTCAAACACACCATAAAATTATAGGTTCCTCTTTTAAAAGAATAAACATAGATAGGATTTGTTTCCATTCTTTAAACCTAGAGATACATTTTCTAACTACAGAATTAAATATATAAAACTTGAAATAAGAAAGAAAATAGATATATTAATTCGTAATGAATTATATGATTGAAAGCGTAAAAGCTGTATTATTTGAAAATATAGATAAAATTCTTTGTGCATGATTTCAGTCTTGAATATTCGAAAATAGAAATTATTTGTCATACAAAAATTTACAAGAAAGATTAAATTCTTTTAAAAATAGAAATGAAATTATAATTGACTAATAGATGTCTAGTTAAATAAACTAATAGATAAAATACCTTTCAAATTATTGAAAATCAAGATTATATATCAAATTAGTATATTCGACTGCAAATACTATTCCAAAAGCAAGTATTAGTCTAAGAATTGCTATTTTTAACAGTTAAAAGGCAAATTATTATACTTAAAATTTGTCTAAAATAAATTAAAAGCTCAATAAGAAATAAAATATGAATTATTAATTATTTTTACTTCAATAAGAAAGCTGAAAACTTATTAAATTCATAACGTTCAGCACGTATTATTTATTATACGTTAACATTTCGATTTAGAATTCATATCAATTTGGCAAAAAAATAATCAGATATTTAATGATAAAGCAGAGAGTGATTAATAATAAAAATGAAGAAGTTTAAAAACTTTTCTAAATTTACAACTACATGAAAACACTTTCCATAAAGAGCATATTGCGATCCGAATTTTGATTGCCAGCAATGAATATTTTTGGAACACGAATTGATTGTTAATAACAATCCTCGATTCCTTTGATAAAAGGGGAAAAGGAAACCCTTTGTGCGACATATTTCACGGCATGATACTTTTTCATTATTAATCTTTTTTCTCGCAATCAAATACTTGATGGATTCCCTCATTACATTTTGCTTTTTACCATACTGTATCTGAGTTAAAGCTCTTAAAAGTCTAATTTCATGCATTGAAGTTGAAGTGAACTTGGGAGAATGGGAAATGTGATCCGATACGCATTATAAAAGTCCGTTTGCCAAAATTGTAAAGGAATTGCTCTTTGTACTCAAGCGCATCGGGTGTATGGTTGCTGGATTTTGGATTGCATCGGGTGCTGATATCCCTGAATTTCGCGTCTCAGTCGCCAAATGAAACTAGAGCTTTATCTCCATTTCGGCTACACAAATAAGGAATATAATTTTTTACAAGTGAAATTAGGCTATTTAAGAAGATTGAAATAAAAATAAAATATCGTTCGAATACGTATTTAAATAATTGAGTTTTTAATACATTTTAAAACATAGTTTATAATATAAAATTGTATTTTGAATCACAAAATGTTTTGATTGCTTTTATTTCTGAAAACCTACGTAAGTCTCTGATTTATTTTAGTTTAATTTATAATAATTTGTATATTAATGTAGACTTATACGATGCATTTTGAAGTCTATTTCCATTTGGAATCAATCTAGCTTTCGAATTCCGAATCCATTTAAATAATTTCACTAATCAAACGCGAATACGTTAAAAATACAGCATCTAATAAAGTGACAAATATGGATTAGCATTTTATACGTGTCGATTTGAAACTAAAAATTTAAAAGTATCAATGAGCGTATTCAATGAGAATGAATATGGATTTTCCTTCTCATATAATATTCAAAATAAATTTGACTTAATTTGCATAATTGAATTAAAAAAACCAATATTCCAGTAAGACATTTATTTAATAGGAAAGAAAATATTGAGTTTGAAGTTTATTATGTGAAGAAAGGATCAATGCAGAATGCAGTCTGATTAATCTAGTAGAATTTATAACAGTAATATTTAGAAAAAAATATAAAGATTTCATGTATTTTGCCTATATTTTATTGCCTGCCATTTAAATCAAATTTTTTTCATCATTCATGTGTTTTCTATTAAATGTATGATATTAAAATGCATTGTATTTATATTAGCAGAAAACTCTTTTATATGTTTAACACATAACACATTTGACCGTTCTATTAAGTACATTTAAATATTCCATATTTCTAACTTATATTTAAGAATTAAGTTTTTAAAAAAATGGTAATTAAGTTCGATTTTTTCAAAAAACTATATTTGCCATTAATTATACGAAGCATTATTCTAGAAATTTTCATATTAGATCACATTTTCATACTTTGCATTGCTGGAAATTTGAATCATCGTCATTGTTTTTTTTTATTTTTCATTGCTGCTTTTAACTTTTGAAATTATACTATTTGTAGAGATCATAAATGGTACATACGATTGGCATTTTTTTCGAAAAAATTTATTCCGGTTAGCAGGCATTTATTACCAACTTTACCTTCAGATATATTCTAATAATTCGGTGCCAATTGTAAGATATGAAATGGAAAATACATATAAGGTTCTAGATCAGTAGTTAGTTTTTTTTTTATAAAACAAGAAGAATTTTTTAAAGTAGAAAAGTATAAGGCATAGCTCATTAAGTTAGAGAGTATTGAGAAAAATATCTAACTTTTATTTTAACTTTTTCCATAAGATAATTTTAATGATGATTTTATAGATTTAATTTTTATGGCAGATTTCAGATTTCTGAAATTTAAAAAAAATCTGTATTACGATATATCTGTAATAATGTATCGATAATTATCTATAAGGCATAGGGAGTAAATATTCTCTTAATCGCCATGGTACATTCATTTAAAAAAAACACGAATTTTGACATTTATTAAATTTTGCAGCAAAGTTACTTCTTAATTTACTACGGAATAAGAAATAAGGATTATCATTCATGGAAACCACCTCAAATAATTATTTTGGGATAGGAAGCCTTTTATTTAAGTTTGAAATCCTTGAAAAATCGAAAACAGCTCGTATTAATTTCCTGGATAGGACGGAAAAAAAGAGAACATTTATTTGTTATGATCAATAAATTCTTATAATTTAAGACTTATTAAATACATAAATGAAATATATGTAATAATTATTTTCGTATCTTCTCCAATGAAGTTAAAATGCCTTAATTTTCAAAAAAAAATATTATTTTTTTGCTTTAGAGTTTTTCTAATACAAGTGTGATTTCAAATATTTTTGATAATAATCGTACATTACAAATTAAATTCTTACAATCCCTTCTAGAGGAGTCGTAATAATTTATAGCAAATAATTGTCGTCTTTTTTAAGAATATTTACTAAAAATGATCTCAAAAAAGATTGATGAACATACATTAATATAGTTTACTGTAAGAAAAGATTTTGATTGAAATAAATGACAAGAAATAGTAAATTTTGCATCAAAATGATAGGTCATTTTAATAACCTCTAAAGAATAAAAATTTATTAATTTATGATAATAATAAGTAGCTTCACTCTTCATAGTCGTTTGCTTTCATCGTAGTATAGCATTTTTTTATTTTAAGTAATAAAATACTTTCAAATACGACGTTGGCAAAAATTTATTATACACCAAAATAAGAAACATAAAGAAGAAAGCAAATCCCTCAGTAATTCAAAATATATTACTTCGAATTTTTATGTCATGTTTTTCTTAAACTAATTTCTTTCCATAAATTAACTTTACGAATAAATTGAAATGCAATCTAAATATAGAATCCGAAAAATTACGAATACAAAAATTCTTCGCGGAAAATACATTTCTTCCTTACTTTATTTTTTTTTAAGGTTTTTTTTCCTCAATACGCGACTTTTGAATTTTTCATGTTTTCATT
>JAPMOR010010167.1:73880-93160 GCA_026543865.1 Argiope aurantia | reverse complement strand
AACAAAAAAAGGGATTTGATTAATTATAATATCATATGGTTTATGAAGAAACTAAAACTCTAATAAATATCATATTTCAAAGTTACATGAAACTAAATCCTTTTTCCTATATACAATACTAAATAAGCATGCATAAATTATATCATAATCACAAAATTAATTATAAATCAAATTAATTATTTTTATTACTCTACATTAATATTTAAATACGTTTTAGTAATAATAATAGTAAAGTCGTGTTATCATTTCCAATAGATATATGCTTTAAAACAATTACTATTAATCAAGTACCCTTTTAATCAAAAATTCGTCATGTAATTTTCGTTATTGGTAGATGACCTGGTTATATTTGTGGCTATAATTCGTTGTACTTAGGAACACCAAGGCTGATGGATAAGGATAAGTGATGACTTCGCAATTCTACGGTTCTGGAGGTCTCAGACTTCTTTGACCATTATGGTGGCAAAATAAGCCATTGTGAAGATACAGTTAATCCCTGTTTTTGTTTGTGTTTTAGGCATTTATAATTATAATTGAATTATTATCTAAATGTGTGAATGATGCGGTAAATTTTTCAATGAAGGAATTTGATGAAATTCATTCATTGTCTCATAATAATTCCTTCATTGTCTCACTCTTCATTCAATTCTTCTTATAGATATGGAAAAATTCAATTGAAGTTGATTGAGCTACGTATATTTATATTGAGCTATATTTACAAAGGAGAAATCAATATCATCTGTGTTTAAGTACAGATATTATTAGTGTTTTACACTAATGTTCCAGATTAATAATTTCATTGATTTTAGTAATAAGAATAAAATATCGTTATTCAAGTTTAGATAATAACTTATGTCTGGTTTGAAACAATTGAAATCTTCAAAAAAATGAATTCTTTAATTTTCATCATTACTTGGTTTCCTGATTTTTATAATATAAAAGTATTTATGTTTATATCATAAAACTGAATGAATATATGAAAAATTGATAACCATATGATTGATGCTACCAGAACATGGCAATCATTATGGTTGTGAACTATCATAGATAATTTGTTGTTCATGTTTTTATTGCAAGCTTTAATGTTTTAATCTGTCATAGTTTTATTAATGATTTTCTATAGATTGCTAATGGTGATTTCATTGGAAGAATTGGAGGAAGTCCCGGGGGGAGGGTCAACTGTACTAAACCCTTTTCCTATGAATTTAGCAAAACTTCTATTTAAATGGAGCATCAAATAAAGATATTTAATCTTATCTCAATTATAAAAATAATAAGATAAATGTCCCTTCAGATGTTAAAGCATTTCTATTTCAAATTTTAAATCATTTATTATGTTAATCATAAGCGAATGGATTAAAACAATACATAAATATAAATCATATGCTATTGAAGAGGCCATGAACTTTGATTAATAAACAGAATCATTACCATCAATTACGTTTTCAAGAAAAGAAATGAAATGAAAGGATATGTACTATCACACTGCAGAGTAATATTCTATTTTATAGGACATTATTAATATACTTGTTTTTCCTTCATACATTTGCTTGATTTTAAGAGAGTCTTTAATGATTAGGCTAATAAATGAACAAAAACATTTGTTTTTAATCATGAAATGCCTCATCATGAAAGATATTATGTTAGACACATTCTTTTTTCTTCTTTTCTATAATCCTGTATTATCTATCATTTTTAATAATTTACTATTCTATTGATAGCACATACTTTATAATATATGGTATTAAGAAAATTAAAACGCAATCAAATATCATATTTACAAAAAAATCTGAACAGTTCTTTATTTTTGAACAAAAATTGCAGAATTAATTTGATATTAAAAAGGATTTTCGTTGAAAGTAACTAATCATTTATCTGATAAAAATTTCCTTTGAGGGCAACTTATCACCTAGAATGATAGGTAATAAAATATAATTTAATTTTATCTCTGGATTATGTCAAATTCATTTAAAACATGACGAAGAAAAAAAACCGTATACGAAATTTTATGTTTAAAATTCGAGTGTATGTAGGTATGTAGAAATCATGTTTTTTTATTATTATTATTATTATTTATTTAACTGGTTTAGAAGAAATATAAGCATGTATTAATTATTTTTTCTGTCAGCATTTCGTATAACATTACATTAATTGAATTTATTGCTAGTATGAGTATTGATCATAGGTTTTTCTAAATAAAAATTATATATGGTTTTTAACTTACCATTAAAAGTTTGAATACATTGCATAATAGTAATACCATCTCGCTTGACACTGCAATAAATTAACTCCTCTGAATCGGAATCAGATCATTTTTAAATCAGAAAGTAATGCAAAATATGTTCCATCATTTAAAATTATTCTACATCTTAGAAGATAAAGAACATATGCATTGTATAGTACTTAGAATCAGAGTAAAACTATCATACAAAACCTGTTATTTAAAATATCATTAAAGGTGAAGAAAAACAAACTTCTGCAAAGGACTCGGAAAATTAAAAAAAAATGAAACTGATGAAGATTACGTTCATAGTCCTTTTATGTCTTAAATCTTTTTCTTTCAATTTGACTGATTTGTAAAGATGGAATTTGTTATATTGATAAATTATTTCTCTCACATAACAAACAGGTTTACTATTTTCACAATGAATTTACCAGCTATTCAAAAAAAATAGTACACTTTACACCATGTAGTGAATTTGTGAGAGCATTAATTTACTACTTATAATAATTAATTGAAATGTAGTTTCAAATATTAAATAAAGATTAAAACTTGATTAAAATTACTAAATTAAGAAATTTCTGCTTTTATTACACTATTAAAAAAGCTCTATTAAAAAGTGTTTTAATTATTTTCATCTCTTTTTAAATATTTTGATCATCACCAAGGATTCCTACTGTGATTATGTTGAAATTATGAAAATCTTGATTGCGGTTATGAGAAATGTAATATCTCGTTTGTTGAAAAAGTGGAAGAGATACAGGAAAAGAAAGTTCTTTTCCAGGTCATTGCATGAAAATATCTACGAATTTTGAGAAAATGTGCGGTGTAATAAATTGATGTATCTTTTCACGCAATTAATTAAGTCATGTGTGTCTTGTTTCAATATTAAAAGGCAGTAAAACTGCTAGAAAGTTCATTAAAATCCAAACTGATTTACTTGGTTAGATGAACGCATTAGTCAGTATAAGAAAAAACGTATAAACCTTATAAAGGAGATATGTCAATTAATTCACAAATATTAAAAAAAATCTAGTGGTAGAACATTTATAAAGTTAAAAAGGTAAAAGTTGAATGAATCCTAAAGCATGCTGATGCAATTAACTTCTAAACTGTAAAATCCACTAATAGTTAAACTTTAATATATGCATTTTTTTAATTATTTAGAAAATTCTCTTTAATCACTTCTCGCCAATGATGTGATACGAGGCCAAAGTAGCATATCCTCAAGTTTCTAAATAAGAACGCTTACAGCAAAGGCCGACAGGACTTGCAGTAATCATCGGTTTGGAAAATTGGATTTTATTCCAGCGAACCACAGATGTATAAAGGTAGAGTTAAGTTTAAAACGAGAAAGATGAAAAGTGCTACTAGGACGTTATTTCGGAATATTTCAGAGAGACAACATATTTTACGTTTCCTAGTAGCACATTAATTATTAAAAGGCAGAGAGATTCGGTTATTCGAAGTTCTTTCAGTTGAGAGATTAGGATGTAGTTTGTATTTTTGAAAGAAAACTTTTATGAATGCAACTTCTATAATGAAACATCTTATTTTAAAAATTGAAGTTTGGGGCACGTTATAATATTTCCGCTAAGAAAATAAAAATTCAATATTTAGAAAAATGTTTTCTTGTTTTCGAAACCTAGTATTACTTGTTATTTGTTGAAATAATGACCAACTTTGAAGATACATTATTTGTCAATGACTCATGAATATGAAGCATAATGCAAAATTATTCCAAATAATTAAATCAGTATTTATCTAACTAGTCTGCACCAAGCCTTAATGTCTAGTCATAATCAGAACCTAAAGTTTTGCAAGTATCTTTAGTGAAATAAGGATTTGGGTAACATTTTTAAATTAAGAGGTTTGCGGATGTCTAAATCAGAGCTATGATTCGTAAATGCACAATCAGTTTGCGATGTTATTGAAAATTTATTAAATATTTCTTGATAAATAATGAAAATTAATTAAATATTTCTAGTTTTCGGATACATTTATACAAAGTTTAACATAAATTTATGCGAAATAAAATTTTAAATAAATTGTCTGACAGATAAAGAGTTTTATTATTATTGTATAATAATTATTATATTATTAATTTTTTTTATAAAAAAAATGTAAACTTTGAAGCTATTAATCGTCTATTTTTCTAACGAGTGAAAGTAATTTCCTCGTTATAAACTTAATTAATTTTTATTTTATCAAGTCATTGAATTTAAATTAAATATGCTTTTAAAATTGCCTACCTGGAAACATTTTATGGTTTGTGATATAGTCAATTTTTAACTCAAAGTGTAGTCAACAAAATCTCATATACCAAATTTGGTCAACTGTTGCTCATTGCTACATTCATGCGTTTTTAAATATATTTTCAATTTTTTCGGAATAATTCTTCAGTAAAATATAGATACAATTATGTTATTTTTTTATGAAAAGATTTTCATAATATCTTAAAATCCTATCTAATTGCTTTTCAGTTTTAAATAAGAACTTTTAATTTAAGCCATGTTTTTAAAAACTAATTTCACTATTCTTTTGAGTATTTCAAGCATTAATTGCAAATCCTTTTAAATTTTAGAATTTTTATAAATCCAATAGTTTCTGAATTGTTATCATTGATGTTATATTTTGAAAAGAAAATCTTTGGGCATTTTCAAAAGGGTTTTAAGAAAATATTTTGTAAACTGTTTGACTTTATCTATGGGTTTGTTTTTATCTGTGGGTTTGTTATGAAGGCTATCATGGAAATATTTCAATACTTATGTCAATTTTATATGCGTAATTCTATTTATGATAAACACTGACCCAAAATTAGATAATTTCTAAAAAAATATTGAAAGTTTTTATTTTTCTAGCAGATTTTCAAAAACTGCAATAACATAGCTCAGAGAAAGTTTATTTTTATTCTATATATTTTAGGCAATTTTATTTGGATATCTGTTTGGTTTCGGTTATATTTTCGCAGTTTTTTGAATAACGTTTTTCAATTTAAAAATATATTAAGAGATGAATTAACAATAATTATTCATTCTTACCTACCTACAGTTTTTATTTGTATTTAGATTTATCGAGAATATATATATATATATATATATATATATATATATATTAATATTATGCATTTGGAGATATGCATTATATAATACACGGTTTTTCCTCGGTGAAAATATTTCACGGTGTAAAATATTTAGAATCTGTTGTTTCGTTTGAAATGCACTATATCTTTAAGATGAATTCATGATTACTTATAGCCATGGAGACATGGCCTGTAAATCTTTCGACAACATTCTGCTTTCTGTGATAGATTGCGATTCGATTGTTAGACGTATTTCTTCTCGTCTTAGGCGTCACATTATGTTCGAAATGTCTGCAGTCCCACACGCAACAGATTGTAATCTAGGTGGATAGAGTTGCGTGTGTGTGCACAGTATCTCCCTTCTTCAGCAAACAAGGTTTGCACACAATTGTGGAGGGGAGAACTGAATTAGCTACGTACAATGAGAATATCGGGGTCCTGTTCTCTCTCTGGATTAGCTCCCACTATGATTCACGGATGGACCTCCAATATTCTTAAGTATTTGTTTGTATAGTGGGATGTTTCGAATATCACGACTTATTTGTTCACGAAGAGCTTAATATTGCAATCAGCTCATCTTTGTATATTCTGTCAGAATTGCAGTATGGTTTATAGAAATTCAATAATAAATTTCAAAATAACAGAAATAGAATATAATTTCTTATGAAAGCTATTTATATATTATATTTTCAAACTGGATTTAGGATTTATAAATATATCACAATATTTAAAAATTAAATGGAGTTTCCTAAGGAAATAAGGAAAAAAAAAAATTCTGATTGCACAAATTTCGAAAGCAATTAATTTTATTTTTAATAAATATAATAAAGACATGATTTGTATTTTAAAATTAAAAGTTTTATTAATGCATATTGTACTTACACTGTTCAAATAGTAATTTTATTTTCCCAACCGGATTTAAAAAAAAATAGCATAACAATAGCATATCGAATAGGAACTTATTACTAAAATTACTTTATTACATTAGAGAAATTGTTACTAAATTATTACTTTTTGATGCTGAAAAATGCGTAATGACATAAATGGAATTTAAAAATATTTATAATGTAGAAATTGAATAAACTTACTAATTATTATTTATTTATATTTACTCACTATAAACTTACTAAATATAATATAATAAAATTTATGATAAAATGAACTTAAACAAAATATATCCTCCTGAAAAAAAAGTTTTAGTCATACTTTATTTTAAATGTTCCTTATCAATCAAGTCGCAAGGTATTTTATTCAAATATGTTGTTTATAATTCGAAAAATGAAGATTTTATGTAATTATCCTTATCACTTGCTCATAATATTAAGGATAATTAAAATAATTTCCATGAATTATTATCATAAATGCGCTTCTATCCATTTTACATTTGCATGCGTTTACTACCGAGTTATTTTGAAAATATATATTTGTTGAAAGTTGAAAAGAAATTCGGGAAAATTAACAATATAATTTGTAACATTGAAAGAACTGTCTTAGCCATGTCTATTTAAATTACTATAGAAGTGTATTTCAAAAGCATATCTGGATGACAAGATCAAATATATCAGAAGTATCTATTCTTACTTGAAGGGAAGTACACATTTTCAAGGCATTGCACCTTTTTCGCTCTAAATCTGGAAAATAAACAAGTGTTGTGAGATGTTTTGACCAAAATATCTCTGTATCGATCGTGATAGTGGTGCGTTTCTTTGCTTTTATTCCATCTATTACTCCACGGCAGGCCGGAAAATTGTCATTTTTTGTCACCTGCCCACGGGGATTTCAGAACTATTGTTGACGTTTTTCGTCTGGGTATTAAGTGCAGAAATAACTTAAACGAAAAGTCAGAGTAGACGCAAACACATCATCTATTTTTTTTTCTAAAATCCTTTTATAGCCTTTTTTTTGGAAAACGCACAGATGAAAAGATTGCGAATATGTGACATGCTACCATCGTGGGATCTTAGAAATGTTTTAGGCGGTTTTACTTTAATAGTAAATGTTATGACGTTTACATAATAATCGTATGATGTTTTTATTATTACTCTTTGACGTTTATTAAAAAAGGCCCCGAATAATGTGAGAAATCTTATTTGGGATGCATATTCCTGAAGGTTGAAATTCTTTCTGGTAAAGAAGTTATGCAAAATCTTACCATTTTCTTTTTTTTATTTAAAATAAGGATGAATGAATGCGTCTGTCTAGGAACTCTACAAATTAGACCATTTTTGGCATAAAACTACCAAATTTGGCAAATATATATTTTGGAAGATGGAAATGTATACCGATACGATATTTTGATATTTTAATCAAGATTATAATTAATTCAAATTAAACATTATTTTGACATTCTGCCGCGGTAACAACTGAAATTATTACAATACAAACATTATTTTTGCATTATCTTAAAATAAAAAAAAATATTTTCATTAATACGAATATTTCAACTTAAATTAAATTTCTAATTTAAAAAAAATTAAAAATACAGATTTTAAGCATAACTTCCATCAATTTATTTTATACAAAATGGAAATAAAATTTAACCTGGCCGATCATGTTATGCCTGTGCGGCTTATTAGCGTCTATCAATGTATTAACATTTTGTTGGTAAAATCTCAAATGATTAACTCTTATTGTAAGCAAAAGAAAAGTTTAATTTTAAGTAATTGTCAGTAAGAATTTGAATAAATGTGAAATATGACATTTTTTGATAAATGAGTGCAAGAAAAATGATTTATTTGAACTTACAAAGTATCTATATTATTAATTCAATAATTCTGTATATATATGGGATATCCATTCTAATCAGGTCCCCTGCTTAGTTTCTAAAATGTTTTTCAAAGGTGTATACAGCAAATAAAAAAATAATCTAAATGGTCCAAAATTGAAACCTACATTTTTTTAAGAATTTATTTTAACATTACTTTCGGCGCTGCCGAGCTTTTTCACTTTCGATTCCTCACCTGTAAAGAAAAGTAAGGCAGAAACTGCCCTTTTTATTAGTAAGTGTAAACGAAAATAATTGGTATGACACCAAATTTAATTCTTTAACAACATTTAATTGACATTCACTTAGAATGACACATAACATACAAGAACAATATAACGAAATTTAATACAAGAACCTCATCGAGCTCCAAACATCAATCCTCCCTTTTTGCACCGTCTCTCCTGTTATTCAACTCCTCAACTCTCTTCCCTTCAGTTCGTTTTCTGATTTCCATAATCCGGAGCGCCCTCATAATTATATTGCTGTAAAAATATCTGAAACCATTTTTTTTTCTTTTTCCCATATACTCATTATTATTCATGTAATTCTGTAAAATGTTAGATTAATTAAATTGAAATTTAATTAATCATACGTATAATTTAGAATATATAGCGAGTAGGATCTACACCCGCTATACTCTTGCAACTAGAGTAATCTGAACAGCCGAGTTGTGGCTAAATTCTTTTAACATTCGCCATAGGTAATTCATGCGTCTATTCCTCACACTGAGGTCTGCTCCTCAATTAAAATAATATTAGAAAATTAAAAATTGTTATGGTGCCCACAGGGATGTAAGAACTGTACAGCATATCGATCGTTTCTCATCACATAGATGATATGCCCTTGGATGGAATTGATTAAGAACAAATGTTTATTTATTAATTGCATTGAATAAATAAAATTTTATATTGCAATCGAATTTTAAAATGATATATTACAAACAGAACAGAATAAAATTAAAGGAGAATATGAGCCTGAACTAATAACATATAAATTATCTTTATTCATAATTATTTAACTGAATTATTAACTAAATATTAATATTTCTATAATAGTCATTTTACATACTATTCAATATACAGCTATTTAAATGGCTTTATAATAATTTTATAAAATAATAGCTCATTGTAAAAGAAAGCGTTCATCTCTAATTCGAAGAAATCAAAGTTAATATACGCCAAAAAATTTCAGAGAATCAAATAAAAATGTGTAGCTGGCGCTTACTAAATTATTTTTTTGAAGAAAAAAAATGAAAGACTATATTGATTGGATTTAAAATCTACATCAAGTTTCGTCTGTAAATTGAATACTTCAAATTGTGCAAAAAAATATGGTCAGTGTCTTTTTTCTATCTGCCATCTGGACAGTTAATCTTGTTGTTATTATTCTTTCTCGTTTATATTTTAACCATCGAGTAACGGATAGAAAGAAATAATAGCATCTGGGCTTTGTTATTTTGATTGTTTGGGGTATAATATGAAGTATACATGTAGTAACATGTGATGTAGTTTGTTTCTAGTAACATGTGATGATATCTTCAATGATAATCTATTGAAATATGAATTCTTCTTCATGACCAGAATCTATCTATTCCTTCCAAGAAATTCAGCTTGTGCTAAATTATACAGTACTTAAATGAAAAGAAGAACACAATTACATTATTGTCATCTGTGAGTTTCTTTTTTCCTCAAGAGAAATTAACATACATACATACAGACTATTTGCGTGTTGATTTACTACGTTAAGCGTAATGTAAGTGTTCAAAGTGTGCACCGCCTCGGTGTAGACAGTGTTCATATCGTTCACACAGTTTCTTGTACATATCCAGAAACAAAGGTTGTTGCAGACTCTTGCAAAAAGAGATGATTTTCTCAAGTGATGTAGGCACAGTCCTTAGTGGATCTTCAAAGTTGAATTCATTCTACTGATCGATCAAACTTCCCCTTCCTTTACACAATACACTATCAAAACGGCAAAATTTCGTAACAATAAGCAGCATAACTGTGTTACTTAGTGCCCTCTAATTAAACTTGTTCTGCCATCTTTTACCTTCACGACTGTTTCCATATGAGCGGAAATAATACTCAAATATAAATACTTTTTTTCTTTATCGGGAGACCCATTTCCAACAATAACTGCACAACACTACTTCCTTTTCACAACTGCGAAGACGTGTAGCTGGAGCTATGCCTCTTAGACGAACGCAACCACGTGTTCGAGATGCGCGAGTATCATTACTGCACATTTTAGCGCATACTGTATTTAAATGCCTTGGTATCCAGCTTAATGCAAACTTTTGTTTTAGTTTTGCTTTAATTGGGATTTTCTTACTACTCTATGAATAATTCCTGGTGATTAAAAAAAACTCCAATGGTTCTAAACAGCTTGTTAACAATATTAATATTTTCTGAAGTCTATATTGATAGATTGCTAAATTTTCGAATGAAATTAATGAAATGAATTCGATGAACAAATAATTAAAATATTAGGGTGTTCTAAAAATATACTAATTCCAACAATAACATAATTTACACAATCTTCAAATAATTTACATAACCTATTTGATACAATTTGAGCTTTTGTCATATTATCATGGTTTTTCAAAATAATTTTTCGTTGTGCTTATACATTGTATAAAAATATTTTTATTGCTGAAGATTTCATTATCTTCATAAGCATTTTGGAATCTTGATAAAAAAGAAAGTAAATTCATTAAAAATTTTAAACGTACCGAGACAAAAAAGGAATTATTTTAAAAACATTTTAAAAAATTACAATTCTAATAGCCGCCACTTAAAGAAGAAATAATATACAACGTATCTCTAGAAACCACATTAACCAATTAATCTCAGATTTTTTTTTAAATAAGCTATGAAGTAATAGCACAAATTAAAATGTAGATAGAAAATAAATTAAGTTTAGTATTAAAAAAGTATGCGTGTGATACATGTTATTTAATAGTAATGCTAACTTAAAATACCAAGGTATTGTATTATAAATAGAAATATTGTAATAAATTATTAGAAATAGAAAAGTATTGTAATAAATTATTTATAAATTAGTTATCAAAACATTGATCAAAAATAGAATAAATAGAAATGAAATTTATGTCGCTGAAAAGACATCTTTAAAATTTTAAAATGGTGCAGCCACTTTTCATCTGTTAATTTTCACAGAAATTATGGCGGAAAAACGTTGAACCTATCAAACTCTATTTAATTTCTTTTAGAAGATTATTGAACTTTTTTAATAACACATAACCTCTTTCCAAGTTCTCAGGGACATGTATTCGAAATTTTATTCGAATCTGTGGAATTGTAATAGGAATTTTATGGAATTTTATTTTTAAAAAAACGTGCATTCAAAAAATACAAAAAAGTTTTGAATTTTATAAATATAGATAGAAATGTTAGAAAAATACTATGAAATATCCTTATGCATAATTTTACTTTGTATCGCGTAATAAAATAAGTCATGGTGCTACGAAATTCTGAATAACTCTCTGGTTTCCAAAATGTACCTTACATAGTATTCTAAGCAGATTTCTGACCATTTCATGATTTTCTTATTTTCCGCATCCTTAAATTTAAAATGTCACTCGGTTCACATCAAAATGGAAGGGGACTTCACCTCCTTCAAAGTGATTTCTTGCCTTTTTGCTTCGGTGCCTACCCTGAAGGCTTTGAAGTTTTCCTTTGCTAAAGTTTTTTATTTTCTTTTTTCACTGTGGGCATCACTTTGCAACTCCAAATTTTATCTATGCTATTTTAGAGTGTTTTCTGTAAACTATTTCAAAGTGGCATTTTTCAACGCAATTTCATTTACATTTTTATGAGTAAAGTAGTACTTTTATTTTCATGTAGATTTGAATTTTTTCATAAAATTCTATTTCCATACCTTTATGGTATTATTGAAAAACATTTGCAAACAGTTCTAGGATATTTTTATAAGAAAATTTATATTAAATAAAAAAAGCATTTATTGTTCGCACTTGGCATTCAAATTTGATATAATTAATCGTGAAATCATCAATTCTTTATTAATTACTTGATGCTTATTCTAACTATCTCTTACAATTCAAAGTCTTAATTTACCAGCTTCTTAACTTTCTCAGACTTGTTTCCTCTTTCACACGATTTTTCCTTTTGGAACATTTTTTATACAGTAATAAACTTGTTTGTGATAGCAGTGACATCGGAACTAATGCTACTCTGTTTGGCATTTAAAATAATAATAAGCCAGTTTTCACCGTAACAAGCAAAGAGAACTAGCAACGAATTCTAATGGTCATCACATCATTAGAGTGGTAACGATTTGATCCCACATTTGCATTATGCGCATAGAGATCCCAGAATTATCCACTGGACCAAAGAGTCTTTTCTCTACATCTGCAGTATACCGTGTGAAGATAATATGGAAATTATCAAAGAAGATAGTTTGAGAGTTTAAAATGAAGATAATTTGAAAATTATCAAAGAATAGATGCTATGCAAATTAATTCAGAGAAACAAAGTGAATTCTTCCGCTTTGCAATATAAAGAATTTCGTTGTAATCGATAACCATTAAATAACGCTGTTTATGTTATTTATGGGGACTCATAATTAGGATTTTCATAATACAGATACGAAATTTAGCTATAACTAAACAAATACATGTTTAAAAATATTCCAAAACTAAAGAATTTTCCTAAGATTATAATGACCAATTCGTTTTCTGTGAGAGTATGAGAAAACTCTATGCGCAGATTCTGAAGATGAGAAAAAATATGAAATGCACTAATTTAAATATTGTTTTTTATTTCGTCATATTATTTTACATATTTTAGAAATCAAATGATAAATGCAGTCTGCATACTTATTGCTTACAATGGAACAATTATTTTTCAAATATAGAGCTTATGTAGAATTGTACAGGGTTTCAAAATGAATATCTAGATATTTTTTTTTATCTGTCAGATTAAATTTACAGCAGTAGTTCAGAGCTAGATTGAGTAATTAAAGTTCTAATTTTTAGATTCATTTACTCTCATAATCTTTTGTCTTTATTTTACGCTTGAAAACACTTTAAGCAAAAGGGATAAGTCCTGAACAGAAAACCTTAATGTTTGATAGCACACAAATTAAGAATCCATAATAACTTCTAATAGATTGTTCAGTATTAAATTCGAATGTTATACAGGGTGTTGTAGAATTTGACTGAAAAATTCAGAAGAGTTATATTATGCATCAGGAGAATAAAGAATCACCATACAACATGGGGTCCCAAACGACATTTACTAGGGGAAAATCGCAAAAATATAGGGAGTCGAAGAACTGTTGGAGGTTGTAAAAAATTAATACACAAATAACAAATGGTGTTTCAGCTATGAATTTTTTAAAGCGAAAGAGCATTCATAAAAGCTTTTTTTTCATGTTGGTCACATGCGGATTTGATGATCTAGGGGATCGTAAATTGCTGAAAACGAAAAAGTAGATTGGAACCCATATTTGCAAAAATTAAAACTTGAAGAAAAATAAAAGGTTGAAAATGTAAGAAATTTTATATTCTATAATTTGATATAAACGTGTACTGGGAGAACTATGGAGTTTTAAAGATATTCAAGAAAAACTGAAATGTTTCAAATTCGGCAACACCCTGTATATCAAGTGATTATAATTCCATGTCATCATTTGAAAAGAACTGGATGTCTTTGCATAAGGAACAGTTGAATAAGATATTAACTATTAGCAAAACTGATCAGAGAACAGAGCGGAACAAAATTCTTTAAACATAAAAATTCTAAAAAAATTCTTCCAGATATATAAAGCAAAACTCTCATGTACGTATCTCCATTTCAAGAAAATCTACGAATGGGGATTCGGGATTCAAACAGTTATTGCATTAATTACTGCAAATTAGCCGGTTGATTTCTAAGAATAATTCGATTTCATTTTAATGTGTCATATGTGATAATTTTCCAAAAATGCAAAAAAAAAAAAAGTGTTTATTTTTTTTTTCAATTTATCACGAATACATTATTTTAAAGTTTAAAAAGAAAATTCTCAAACAATGTATTCTCTGCATCTGAAACAATTTTTCCTAAAAGAAAAATGAAGGATAAATTAGGTAAATATTTTTAGAATATGTGAGAATCAGGAACTATTTAAAGAACGAAATACTAATAATTTATTTACACGGCCCTGTATATTTTTTTATTAAATTTTCTTTTACGAAATTCGCAACTGCTAGAAGAGAAAAACTTAAAAGAAAACTTTGATAAAATAATTAATGTTTATAAATAAAGAAAATTCAAAATTTAAAAGACAGATTTAAATAGATAATTTAATTATTTTCCAACTCCTTCCTGTCTTTCCTATACTGACTAACTCAACTTTCTGAAAATTATTTTTTTTTAAAAATTGCACTAGGAAAATACGGTACGTAGGTAAAAAATCAACACTTCAGTAATTAGAATTTAATTAAACTATTTATAATATTTTCCTGCTTCATAAAACCTATACAAAATTAATCATAATTGATATAAATATTATTTTAAGTCGTTCTCCGTTGCAGAGATTAATTTAGATATAAAATAAAGTAACAAGTAAATAGCGTTGCAATGCTTCAAATTCCTTAAATCTCGGCAAGAGACATGGAGGTCACCTTCGCAATCAGTGCTAATCAGGTAGGCTGCAAACGTACAATAAATGGTCCTTGTATTCATTGGGAAATTGAAGTGGATGGGTAGAGAAAAAAGTGCGAGGCTTCAGAGGCTTTGTGGTTAACCAAGACTGATTATCTTCGATTGGAAGGTAAATTTCTTACTCCTGAACAGGGTATTTATTCAAGGAGGCAAAGAAAATGTAATTTATACGGATAAAAGTACCCATTTAATCATGCATTTAGTTTTAGAATCGCATTTGAAGATGTAGGAGACTCATATATCTTGGCCTTCCCCCCTTCCATTTTTTTAGTTTTAAAATAATACTGAGAGGATTGAAGAAAAAAGTTGTAATTTATCATTACTGAGTGAATTATTGCAACACAGGATACTTGGAATTACTTTACATAAAAAAGTATCAATTTGTTCATCACTTTTTTCACTCGCATGCAGTTAAGTTTTATAATCATAAAATAGAGATACATCAATTATAAGAATTTTCTGGCATTTTTCATAGCATAAACACATATTTTTGGAGAAAAAAATATCAGAAAGGTATATTGAATATTTTAATTGTTGCAACATAGTTAAAATTTATGCTAATAATTTTAATTTTGACTATTGAATCCATGCTTCAGTATATCAGAACGCTTGAAATTTCGAATTCAATATCGTTGCAAAAGTAATGTATGGTTACAACAGATATTTACATAATTCAAATTATATGTATTGTTATCACTTGAGCTCAAAATAACTGCTTTGGTTAAAGTGAGTGGTGTATGTTGAACGCATTTAGTTATACTTAAATATATATTCTTATATTTGCTGTATATATTAACAAATTTTCTCAGTCTTTTTTTTTTCCACAAACAGATAAAAATAGAAACTTTTATTGTAAAATATGCAGTTTAATTTAAGAATCAAGGTCAAGAATTTATTGATGCAATTTAGTGTCGAATATTGGAAAAGTGGAACTATAAAAAAGGCAACAATTAAGCTAAACAAAATCCTCAAGAAATAAATAAAATTGTATAAAAAAGCAGAAACATGAAGTATTTCAAGTGGGAAACAATTTCTTGATTACGAACAAATAATAGACTTGATAATTGCTGCATCTATAATCAATTTCAAAATAAAATAATTACTGATATCAAAATAAATTTTAATAAATATTTAATTTATGACAATTATAAACATATCTGGGAGATTGAAAATTTGCTAAATATGTAATAATAAGCTGACTTTCATTTTCATAATAAATAAAATATTTTTTTTTCTTTTGTGATATAAATATAATACGATTTTCTAAAATTTTCCGAAACAATTTAAGAAAACTCAAATACACGATATAGATTAAATCGTATATTTCCATATAGAGACATAGGTCCTTTAAACATCGTGAAACAAACATTATTTATGGCAGAAAGCACAGAATATGAAAAGAAAGAAAAATTGAGAGTAGTTTACCTCCTAAATTCGTGAAAAAGACGAAAGTTTTGCAAAAGAGATGTCTAAATGTAAATATCACGACAAACGTCACGTAACTGCAAGCATGATATTATATATATCTGCAACTGTACTAAATTTAAAACACATCTCCGTTTAAGATGATCGTGTATTTCATTTAAATTAATTTCCAGTTGAATCAGCAATAATCACGCATTGAAATTTTTGTCGTTATACGTAACGCAATGCAAAATTATTTCAACGCTGCATGTTTTTTCAAATAAAAAAACTTTATTCGAAAAAAAATGGTATAAAATATAAATAAAATAAATGCTTCATACGTTATTAAGTTTATTCGAATCATTAATTTAAATCTAACTAATCTATTTTTTTAACATTACTACTAGTAATTTCTTTACGATGAATGGTGTTTAGAGGAGTGAGGATAAGGCTTAGTGAATGTTCAATAATGAAGAGACTGGTCAATGCCAAATATGGAACAATATAAATGTTGCAGCCGATGGGCGACGATTAAGCGGGCAATTAGTATGTCGAAATGAATTTTTAGTTTAATTATCATATTATTATATTTGCTACAAAATAAGCTACAATGCATTACTTTTTATTAAAAAATTAGATTATCTGAAATACTGCTCACTATTTCTTTAAATATACCATGCAATTTGTAATAAAATTAGAAGACGCGTATTTACAATGCACTACAAATTTCCAAGTCCCTCGTATATGAAGATATATACTTCGAAAGATTTATAGCACAATAGATAAATTTCTATGGGGGTTCTTCTGTACAAACAAGTCTCAAGTCAACAATTTTCAAATCTCTAAGACGTGGCATGGTAACCACGGTTTAAAAGAATTAATTTGAAAATAAAAAAAAATCTTATAAAATATTCCTTTTAAATATAATGCTCTGAACACAAGTTGATTTTATTGCTTTCATAGGGCTTACTTCAAATTATTTCATGGATATATAGTAATTTTTGTCTAACTAAATGTGCAAGACAATATTTCCATTAAGTTTCAGAAATCCCATTTTAATTTGAACATTAATTCGGACAGCTGACATAGAAATTTGATGCAGCCACGTTGATCTAGTTTTAAAGTCCCGGCTTCACAGGAGAATCATTTTAGCTTCAAAGTCAATTTCATTAAAGGCACTGAGATGTCAGGCGATGAATGAGTTTTAATATGAAATGACTGGTCAAACACTTTCTCAATGGCGCAGTCTAGAACCTTAGTGAAAGCAAAAATGCAGTTGTCGCATTCGATATTTGACTGTTGTTCACAAATTCAGGATGCACCCCAAAACTGCATTCCCTGACATAAATGTATTGCCCTACTTTCACTGTACCTACTATAAACGAATATTCACGAATTCCATTTTACTTTGAGCCTAATCCTAACAATTTCCATTAAAATTCCATTAAGTGTTCATGATCGTCTACTTCTAAGATCTCGATTACCTATTATATATGTCTTTAACTTCAAAACTGTTTGGATTAAAGACACTGTTGGCCTCAATTTGACAAAGATTTGCTATTATGTCTCACTTGTCAAATGTCCACTCAGTGGCTTAAGTTGCTAGATAAGGGAAGAAATACAAGTTCAGATATCTTCTTGACCGAGTTTCAAAATTATAAGTTCCATCCTTAAATTGTATCCTACTGAAATGGCACGAAAATTTCAAAAAGTTCACTTGAAGCGTCAGCTCAAATATCGTATTCATCTTCTATCATGTTTTAGTATTAGTTGGCAAATCAAAAAGAAAGATTATCTCGTGCTGCAATGAAACAAAATTTTAAGGTAACTAAACTAAACTTAACCAATTGGACTCCTTGTATTGCTTCAAAATCGAAGGTAAATATTATTAAACTATCCATAGAAAACTCAAGGAAAAATTTTCAAATCATCTTCTGTCCGGATAATTGTCAATTAAAAATGATCTTACTGATAATTATTTTATTTGCAAACTGTTTTCTGCATCTCAAGATGAAAATGAACACTAAGCATTGCTCTGAATTAGTCTATAAAAGACAAGGCAATTTGTAAAAAACTCTGGTTATATAGGATTCATTCACTCTTTCCTAGCTAAAATTATCTCTATTCATTGATTATCTATTATTATTATCTATTTGATTGATTTTAATATTAAGTGGTAGACAAAAATGACGATAAAATGGATTTTTGCTTTAGTAATTAAGTAAAAGACAAAAGAAATTAGCATATTTCTGGCAATAAATTCAAGCAATAAATCAACGAAAAAGCGAACTTAAGTCGTTGCCTTCAGGCATTTGCTGGGCGTAATCGTCACTGCATATTAATTTACCAATGTCAGAGGTTCAGTATTGATTATTATATCTAATATATTCTCTTGACGTTCCCTAATAATTTCTCTGGGGATTTAATCTGGACCATTTAACACGCAGAACTCGGTTTTTCCCCAGCATTTGAATTTGAAACTTTAAGCACAGATAAAATAAATCTACAGCTCATTATTTTAAACTTTAGTTTAAAGTTAGGAACTGAGAATTGAGAATTCAATGGCTTAAATGTCTTTTATTCGAATATTTTATTACTTTATTTTAAACATATGTGCTAAAATTGTTGATGGATAAAAGTTCTGTTCTGCTAACAACTAAAGAATTAATGTATAAAGTGTATTTAATGATACTAAAAACTAACATTTAATACGTTTTCTTTATAATTATTATCTATGCGATATCATAAATTAGATTTTTGTGTGTATTAATATTTTACCACATATTTTTTTTATTTATTTCAACTGCTTTTATTTTTTAAATACAAATATAATTAAACAGACGAGGATTGATAATAATTCCAACCCTAAGAAATGATAATATTTTAATAGGATTAAATTTTTGTGTTCCTTTACCTATTAGATACTAGCTTTATTAGACAACAAGCTGGTTCGCCAAGACGTATGTTTGTTAAAATTTTCAATTCATCATTTTACGAGATTTAATCTTTTAATAGCTTCTTCAGTAAAATGTTTTAACACTTCAGATTTTAATAGTCATGTAACTCCTGCAATTATAGAAGCTTTATGTTATTTTGTTCTTTGAAAGATGTTTCTCTCTAAAT
>JAPMOR010010167.1:21042-59453 GCA_026543865.1 Argiope aurantia | reverse complement strand
TATATATATATATATATATTTAATATAGATCCTTTATATATATATATTTAATATAGATCCTTTATATATAAATCTTTAATATTGATCCTTTATATATCTGCAACTTTATATATAGATCCACCCACAAAGATATTTCCACTCAGTAATGTAAAGCATAGTGGCCTGTGAATGGTTGAGACGAAATAAATATAAATGGGGCAACAGGTGTTTGAAATTCTCTATTTGCATATGGAAAACAACCACAGATGTGAAGTCAATAAAATCTTTGACACAAAAACTTGATTCAAGATGATATTGTGTGAAAAGATACAAACTCTACATGAGTATGGATTTCCTTGAGAAATACTTCCTCTAAAACATTTTTGAAGCATTTAGGTCATCGCTTACGAAATTTCTTCGAAGCAATGAAAGTCAAATCCCGGTTCTAAAGAACGCATCAAATGGGCTATATAATGAAGGATTAAAACTGCCTACGAACACGATTAAAGATATAAATTTTAAACTAAAACGATTATTTGCATCATCTGATCATATCTGTCAAAAATGTTGCATCTCTGCAATCTAAGTGATCTAAGTCATCTTGCAATCTAAGTGATTTTTTTATTATAGCACTTTTAGTGCGATCATTTCGAATTGCAGCCTCAAATAATGTCAGATACACTTTGGAAATAAAAAATATGTTTCTTGTAAGTAATTTGTTTTTTAAAAAATCATCTTTTTTGTAAATAATTAACTAGTGCTAGTAAACCCTCCGAATTTTTGTTACATGCTCTTAATAACCCCTCCCTCCATAAAATTTCTGATTTGGATAAAGCTGTGGAAGGTTTACATGACATTTCTAACAGTAGTTTCTAATTTTGAGCCTTCTCGTTAAACTAAGATTTTTACTGAATCTATTGCATAAATATACATTTTAAACGTCTTATTTTCTACTAACTGATACCAAAATACGACATGAAACAATAATTGTAGTCACAGTATTACATATCGAATTTCATTTTCTTTTAAGTTGTTGCGTATATGAACTATTGAGTTTACATACGTACATGCGAGAGTAATAATCAGTAGAAGTTCACTTTTTGACAAATTTGACGCAAAATTTGATATGAACTTACACTTAAGAGGTTTAAACAGTTAAACAAATGCTATTTATTGACGTTTACTTCTGCTGTTTTATATTTTGACGTTTTCTACCTTCTGTAATTGTTGACCACTTTTACACAAACAGCCAGACAGACTTCTTCTGATTAGATTTCGTTCAAAATTTAATTGAAATCCACATATTTGATCACAAATTCGTACACCAAATTTTCTGCTTTCTATTCAAAGTACTTCTGAGATATTGCATTCACAAACAGACAGACAGACAGACAGACAGAAAGCTATAATACTAATAATATGTTTTTCTCTCTCAAAGAGTTCATAAACATTAAGTTTCTGTCTGATCATGAGATCGACATTTTTGATGATTACAGCATTATCTCTGTATTTTGTATACTAAAAAGTAAATAAAAATTATATGAGATTTTGGCATATTCTACCATAACTTCCGAAAACTTTATTGCACAAAACTAATTTTTACATCATTTTAAAATTTAAAAAAATATATTTTTAATGATATCAATTTAATGCTCAGGCTTTTCTTGAATATATATTTTTCGCTGACATATCCTAAATTTTAATTTTTTTTTCAAAAAATGTTTTTGCGTCATATTTATTGTTGGATGTCTTTCTTGAAATCAAATTTAAACGTTTTTCTTATCATTTCAATAAATATTTAATGGCGACTTTTTTTTTCATTAAAGCTAAAGAAAAAGAAGAAAAGTTAAAGAAAAAGATTTCTGCCAGTTATCTGCTGAATTTGTATGAGAAATAAGAAAAATTATATCATCCCGAAAATTAAGGTAGTTTGAAATTTGTGACAGATCTATAACTCGAGATTTTACTCGGAAGATTAGTAGTTATACATGGTAAAAAAACTAGCGTAAAGCTATAAAAAATAGAAAAATATCAGTTACCCTTTTGTTAATCGAAAATAACTTTTTTAATGCACATTTCACATCAAATTTAGCAGAAAAAGTTTTATTGAAATATAAATTAATAAATATTCTCGGAAAACCAACCAAACGACTAAATTAGCACTTTAGTCAATGCTATTTTTTGAAAAATGAAGTAATATTGCTTCATTTTTCAAAACAGTATGTCTCCAAGTAAGGAAGACAGTTTTGCAGATGTACTAATGGTTGATGAAGGGATGGTGAGACAGTGAACATCGACGTTGACGACGAATTTGGCAGTAAAGGATTCTGAATATTCCAGAATCTTGGAGTTAACATTAGCATTACTCGAAGTCCGACTTCCGTACTAGAAGAAATGGCGTCTTGTCATAAAAGCTATAGAAATCCACGAATTCGAATACAATCAAGAGATAATTCAACTCAAATTAGTAGTTAAGTGAAATCTCTTTGGAGAGTTAATCTTCTGTGAGTCCTCTGGGCGCTTTCGGATGTATTGGTTGCTTAATTATGCTTAATAATGTTGTGCTATTATTTAAAAAAGTATTGTTCTTTTGCACAATTCGCTGTATTTTGTTATTGCATACTCATGTTTATATTGAACAAAAAGTAATTGTCCTTCATGAACTAATTGGGCTTTCAATTTTTAAGTAAAAAGAATCAGTACTAGTTTTATCAAAACCATTCTAAATAAAATTTTAAAAAATATATAAAATAATTTAACTAATTATAAGTAAACATTTATAAATGCGTTTCCTTAAAGATTTATAATATTTTTTTTAAATATAAAACGATTTATCTAATCTTAAATTCTATGCAAATTTAAAATACTCTGGCATCAAAAATATTCAATTTAATTCTCTGCTAATAATATTCAATTATGTATTAAGATATGAACAATACGTTTATTCTTTCAAAACTCATTATCTCTTAAATTTAACTGCAATGCAAATTTCTCTTATCTAGAGTTTAAATTATCTCTCCAATCACCTTGAAATTTTGCCGCCTAAAGCAAATTAACGAAAAATAAAACAAATACCTGTTTACCCATCACATCAAGGTAGAAAAATAAAAAGAAATAGACATCAAAGGATGAATTTAGGAAGTTTGCGTTAGACAAGTAAATTAAATTTCTGACGTCAATCTTTCGTTCTGTCAAGATCAGCGTTTTAAACACTGGAAATAAAATGGCCTGAAGAAAATTTCCTATTAGACATTTGCATTTAAATTTCCATTCTACCCACTCTGTTTATGTAAAGATTATCATTTTTGCATCATCATCAAGACTGGTTTGATACCTCCATGCGTATGCCACTTTTCCTACAAATAACATGTTTTATGTGATTCCTAGCGTTAGAGATCATTACAGGAATTATATTGACTTTAAATTTAATGAAGGATGAGATATAATTCTGGTACATTTTGTTTCTGTAAAATCATTCTTGAAATAAGTTTAATTAAATTTAATTAAGAAAGTATTTTCTCTTCAATGCTTTTACTACCTTTTACAACTTTTACTAGCCGATTTATCGGGAATACTGGTTGTACTTAATTTCAATTTCTTCTTTTAATCATAATTTGATGTCCATTTATGCCTTATTAAAGTATTTTTACTCATCAAATTAAGACAGAAATAAAAGCTATATTATTCTAATAGTTTTACACCTATCCTGCTTATGGTGTACATGAACCATCCAAATAGATTCAAAATTCATCATATCACAAATCAACTAAGAATAAAGTAATACATTTAAAAATGCATATTTATTTTCGGTAATTTTGGTGTAATTTCAAGTTCTGTTTGTTATATCATGTAATCTATTGAACTGATTAGTAGAATCGTGTTTCTATATCTTTCAACATGTATTTTAAAGACTTATTTTAAAAAATTGTCAATATTCAGAAAAGGATTCCACAGTATTTTAAAAATATATTTTAAGTTTAAAATGGTACAGATATTAGCATTATACAGTTGATTATTAGACGAGTTACAGAGAAAAACTCAAAATCTCTTTAACATTATAATTAATTAAAATTATAATTTAAATTTTAAAATTTGAAAATTTATAAATGCATGCACAAAAATTATAAATACTCCAATTTTTTAAAGTTCTAGATCAAACGGCTTGTGCAGAGCGGTAACACACATAAATATATTTTCTTTCATAATTGATAGATATGCATTTCAAATTTGTGTAAACAACTATTTTAAGTCAACGCTTAAAAGGCAGTCGCTTAAAATAATTGAAAATATAAATTTCCTCAAATTCCAGGTAGATTAAATGAGACTGCTAAAGAATTTTTATTAAAAGATTATGTGTAAAAAAGAATACAAATTTTATTTTAGTATTTTTTATATATAATACACTAAGCACACTATTTGGTTTAACATATTCTATTAGAAACCTTTACATCTTCGATTAATGTGTTTTTTCTGAGTGGCAACAATATAAAAAGAAAAGATATATATGGAAATTCTCAGAAAAATTACTCCTCGTATTAGCTTCGCTGTGATGGATGGTATTATTATATAATTTTTCTTAAGACAAGAAAATATATTTTTGTGTTATTAAAAAAAGTTTCGTGTTTCATTAAGAAAAATACAATATATGGGAAAATGCGATTGCTTTTAATTCCATTAAAATTATTTAGCATATATTTTAGTAATAGAAAAATCACTGAAATTAATATTTTTTACACAAATGAGATGATATACATATTAGTTTTTATGATGCTCAATTAATTGAGGGTTTTTTGAATTTTTTAAGCATAATTTCCGAATTAAGATTGTCACATGATTTTATATCAAAAGTTACTGATTATTTAAAAAATAAACGATTTCTACAAAAAAAGTTTTAAAATATTGATTTTTTAAATTTCAAACAATTTAAAAATAATCCAATCACTTCAAAAATATTTCATTCAAGGATCAGCAACGATTATAAAGTTATAAATACCGAACCTACTTTTTCAAAATTTATTAACATTAACACTTCCGTGCATTACAGTTTCCTTTGATCCATTGTTTAAACTATGCACCAAATTAGTCTGCCAAATTTGTACCTAAAGCCAATTTGCTAGAAATCAGTAGCTTCTCATATAGCCGTTACATTAACCTCGAGAAAAGCAAAATAAGTAGGCATCACTGGAGCCCTTTAGGAAGCTAGCTTAAGACATTAAAATTAGATTTCTGACGTCGCTTTCTCCTTCTGTCAATGTCAGCCTTTTAAAGATTGAAAATAAAATGCCCTGGGGACAATCTTCCATTAACGATTTACATTTAAATTTTCATTCCACTCACCCACTATGTTTGCATTAAGAGTCGTCTTCACATTTTAATCAAGTTGAGGTTTGACACATATATTCCTTGCATGCTATATTCTTCGTTCATATAGTTTGAGCTGTATAATTTCCCGGGTGAGAACGCATAGCCCTAAATACCTGGCCTTTCACTGTCTAGAAGGACTGGAAATTATTCCACGAAAATTTGATGCTGGGAAATCACATTTAATTTCGATATTTTCATCGAAGAGATCCCAGGAAGAGTTTCGGATAGCGAAATATTTCTGCTTCTGGGAAGGATTTTGATTTCAAATGGCATTTGTTGTTTCAATTTGAAATAAGCACTAGTGGAAGCCCATTGTAAGCAGGTTTAAATCTCCGTTGTGAAGATCTAAAGGTTATGAATGTTTAGGAGTATTTAATAATGCTGAAGAGAATATTTCACCAAAGGAATTGTTCCGAAAGGGAAACAGCTTTTAGAAAGGTTTCGTCTCTTTATCTAATGCAGAGCGGCGGAAATATTTGGAATTTATTTAATTGGATATTGTTGTGCAATTAAAGATATATCGATTTACAACATTCGTGACATCTGTGATTTATAATTTGCATGATTTTCGTAACGGAATTGATTTTATTTTTAACAGTCGTAACCGTATTATAAAAGCATTAGGAATAATCTTTCAGAAACTCATGAATTCCCTAAAATTAATGTATTAGTTTATTACTGACAGTGACTCATTGCTATTTTCCACTGTTCCATTGACAAACAATTGTCACGAAAGAGCATATCAGAGTATGATATTTGGTGATTAATGACTGGGATCTGAATTTGTACGAAAATACCTGAAAAGCGTATATGTGTTTTGGACGGCTGCATTTCTAAAATCAAAAGTTGACAGATAACTACAATTACAGATCGCATATCACATTTCATACATGTTTAATTACGCTTTTGAGATCTAGCGTTTAATGTTTATGAAAATATTAACTGAAAAACGACCAACCCCTTGACAAATTTAACACCAAATATGATATATATCCTCAATTTAGATATTAAATATGTATATCAAAAATAAACCATTGCGTTCCATTCGTTTACATTGAGAAATCATACTTCTGAATTTCGTTCAAAATTTGAAAGAAATCTACTGATTTGTAATAGAGACCATATACGAAATTTTATCCATCTAGCGGAAAGGTTCTTTCATGGAGATACTGTGTTCAAAGATATGGTGACATTTTTCTAAAAATTTGTTTTTTGACTTCAGCGATGTCTAAAATTTGCGCATACGTCAAGCTCTTGTGTTCGACTTTTTTTATTTATTATTTTTTTGGTAACTCCAAAATATTATATCTGTACACTTCGTTATAATAATGTAAAAATGAAAAAAATCACTTCCTCTAATCTGATGAATATGCTTATTAAGCTTAATAATCACATAACCTAAATTACACATTCTGTTCTAAATGACAAATTACCGCTTTTGAGCACTTTATTTTTGGAATAATAAAATAGTTTCTTAATCCTTGATTCGAAAACTCATGTCAATATAGCTTTTTAAATTCATCTGCGTGCATTCATAATCTTCTCAAATAATCATAGTATTAAAGCCAGAAAAATGAATAATTTGAAATGATTACAGAATAAAACAAGGTTTCTGTCAATTCTTTTATCTTCTAGCAATATCATTCTTTCATAAACAGGAAATAAAATCTCTTGCAGACAAGTTTCCATTAACGACTTCCATTTAAATTTACATTCTACCCATACTTTTGCTTAAGGATTCTTTTAAATTCCGAAATTAAATTTAGGTTTAACAAAATTTAATTTATGTATGTTGCACTCTTCATGCTAAAAGCCTCTATTGAATTCTCTCAAACAAGATACGACATCCTACTAAAAAGTTTGCATTTCATTTTATTGAAAGGAGCAAGTTTTATCCTTCAGATTTGAGCTCTGTAGAATTATATTTGCTTTAATATTTTCATTGAATTGAGTTCAATTTTTAGAAGAGAAGAAAATACTTATTGATTGATGAGTTATTTTGATGTAATACATTCAGAGTTTGCATTCTGAACAAATATTAGCAATATTATTTTTGTTTAAATCTGTAAGGGAAGATTTCAATTTTAAAACCAATTAATAGGATAATAAGAAGAATTATCATCATGGAAATTAATTATAGCCAGAATGAAGTGTTTTCAGTTGGGCTTCCGTTCATATTTTTGTGCACTCTCTAAAAAAAGCTATTATTCCCTTTTCTCCCGCATAGGACTGGAGATCTTTAGTAAATCCACGAATGCCTTGTATGGCAGCGATAAAGTTAGTAAATAGTTACGAAATATTGATTTAGCATCTTTTAACTCCTGAGGGATTCTTGACAAGTTTTTCAGCAGTTAATCACTGGCATCTACCAAAAGGCAAACGAAAATCTAATTTATGTTTTAAAAGTGTTTTTTCCAACCATTTGAAAAAACCCCAATAGAACCACAATTTAATTTACAAAATGAAAACCAAATTTCATATATTTTGGTCATTGTGTTTTTGAGTTATAAAGAACAGACTGACCAAAACCCATGTCGTTGAGAAATTTAATACAAATTTAATGGAAATCTACATTTTAGATTCTGAATTCATTTTCCGAATTTATATTTTATAATTTGTTAAAGATTTATTTATTAACACAAATTACTAAAATAATTTATGTCCTTTAAAGGTATATCCATGTAAGTTTTAAAATGAGCTAATGGGCTACGAGTAGATTAGATACCATATAGGTGATAACTAATTGCATGACAATATGCTAATGGTATTTATTCCTTTTATACACATTCTTTTGATTAGTAGCGAAAGCAAGCTATGCATAATTAAGTGATAAGGCTGTTGCTTTAAACAGCAAAATACAGATGTACATATAAGACTTTAATGTGGCAAACTTATTATTATCAAAAATTAATTAATATCATTGGTTACAAGAGTATCAAATGTGTTGAAAATTATTATACCAAAAAAAATTAAGATTAGCCTTTTAAAACTTGCTAAAAGAGCGTGAAACCCTAAAATATATTTAACGTTTTAAAAATATTTATCTCGGTAAGTTCTACTATCGATTAAATGTCTACTATCGATAAATATTTTTGAGCAATTAACTAAATAATGTGAAATTCCTTTTGAAGCAAATGCATTTGAATTTGAAGAGGAATAATAATAATTATCGTCATATAGGCAAATGAAAGCGATTTTAGAACCATAGACATAGATGTATGCATTTCACTAATTATTTTATAAAATTATTTAAATGTACAAAAATTCCCTTTCTTGCAAAATGTTTTTCACAATGGTCTATAGTTTCAATGTCTTTCCTCGAGTTCATTCCTTTCTATTGAAACATATAGGATGAAATATTTTCAAAGAATTGCAATCGTTTCATATTGAAAATAAATCCAAAAAAGTATCGATACAACCGAATACTTTAGTCTGGTTTTTGCTTTCTTTAAAGACTCATTAGAAAGAATTTCTGCAGAATTATTATTAAGGTAGCTAACTGATAATTGATACATTGAAAATTAATGTAACTTATATTTCTGAAACGGATTTGCTGATGGTCCAAAAGGATAAATTTTTTTAGTATTATTATTAATTAATTTCATCATAAGAAATATAATTGACGGATGATTTGAAATAAGCGCTGCCTTTCTGATTTCAGTCCCTGGATGAATTAATGAAACGTTTAAGTTACTTTTCTTATGTTATTGTATTTTAAACCTAATATTAATATTTAATCCGTGATTTAGTTTTCTTTATGATGACGAACAAAATATTCTCTTTTATATTCTAAAATATATTTATCTTTGATAATAATGTTAAATCAGATTTAATTCTTTAATTTTTCGTTCCACATTATTCCTATACATGCAAGTTATATGCATCATACATATATAATTATATATAAGCTAACAATCATGATTAAAAGAATAGCTAATCGAGAAGAAATCTTGCAAGTATAATAAAAATATACCATGCATTGTATCAAATGTTACGTTTTCTTTCTTTTTCATAAGATTGTCCTTTCATATTTGATAAACGAATATTTATCTCTACCAATATAATTCATTTTATATTAAAGTCTTCAAAAATATGCTAAAAGCATAACAATTTATGATACTTTATCAATCAATATTAATTTTTTATCAATACTTAATACAACGCTCAATTTTATTTTAGTGATAATTTCTTAGTTATTTTTTATATTTTATTTATATCTTTTATACTTTATATATTATACGATTATTTAAACAAAAGAGAAGATAAAATTTATCAATTTATTGAATATGCATATTTGTCCTGCTTAAATGGAATTGCAAGTTATTAGAAATTTGAAGTTCCTTATTCCAAATTGCATAATTTATTACAATCATATATTTATGATCAATAATTGAACTAAATTAGTAGGCTAATTTCAGGAAACACAGGTTTAGGCTCGTGGAAATAGAATTTGTTAGTCGTTTGTATTTATATTCGACTTTCCCTTAAGTATTTGATTATTTGGATAATCTGTGTTTTTGATAATGTTATGAGGGAATTATTTTGCTTAAGAAATAAATACGGAAGTATATATTTCTGAAAGCATTATTTCTCATATCAATACTACTAGTCACTCAGATATTTGATTCTTTTCTTAGATATTATATTTCTAATTCATAATTTTCAATCACGTATAGAAATTGTTAAATAAATATCAATTTGTCCTTACATGTTTTCCTTGAAATGATATTTATTAAATAACATTAGCCGTAGACTTTACCCTGATATAAACCTTTCCACCATGCAAAGAACATAACCCATACAGCAATCAAATACACCCCAGGTGATGGAATGCATCTAGTTCTTCTATCTCGTCAAAAACGCACCTTCCACCTGTCATAAAAACTTTGGGAACTCTCTACAAGGGAAGAACCGTAAAATATTAAATGATCGTAAGCGTGTCCATACTTCCATTTATTGCACTCGCAGGGTGTTCGAGACCAGAGGATGGTTCTGCAGCCGTAAATAGACACGGGGGGGGAAGGAAAGTCGGTACTGTCTGTTGCTGGATAATTCTTTTTGATTCCCCCGAAACTAGATAAATAAATGGAAAAATATAAAGGAAAGAGAATAATCACCTCTGGAGACACTACAGGCCAGGAGAGAATCTAATGCGATTAGTTCTGACTATTGTTGTTTTATTCCCTTTCTTTTTTTTTATGCTCCATACATCGGTGCACAGATGTTTCCGAGGTCATAAGCCAGTCGATGCAGTGCACGTTATCCAGGGAGATTTTCTCATCCTATTCTACAACGTCACTGGGGATCCCCCTGGAGAGAGGCGAAAGGGCATGCAATATGGTCTTCAGATCTCAAAATTTCCTCGCGAGTAGGAACAGTTCAGAGAGAAATGCTGCAGTTTTGAGGTTTATTTTACAGCTCCTCTTGAAATTGAAAGGATGGTAGTAAAAGCTGAACTGCGAAGAAACTCAAGAAATTTGCTTTCTATGAAAAATGTGTCAGAAAAAGGCGAAAACAATCTGATCAACATATTGCATTAAGCAATTTATGAAGCGTTGGAAATATAAATAATAAAAATAAGGATGTTGAATCTTTATTTCATCCCAAGATAAAATGAAACTTGAACAAATAAAGTTGATAAAATTACTATTTAATATTATTTGTTCACATTTGTTACCTTTTTATGAATACACTATTTAGCTGATTTTTCTCCATAGAAACTGCATAAAACTGAACTTCATAGAGTTTCAAGAATATACATGCGTTTTCTTACTTCATATTAAAATGTTCATAAAAATACAGAATACAAAGTTTGTAAATTTATACGAGTAATGCTTATATATTTTATTTCCAATTTAAATATATAATTTATTTATTATCAGTCTATTATTATAAAAACTATTTTAAGCTCGAAAGGAAATGTTTGAGCTGGTGCATAAAAATAACTACGCAATTGATAACAAGATTCAATTTGATTGATTTCCTTTTGCTGTTGAGCACTGTATCAAATACATCTATATTCATCCACATTATTATAATGAATTGCAATCAGTTGCACAACAGACTTAATTCAAAGTAGTAATTCATTTTGAAATGATGGTAAATTTTTCAAAAATCTATGTACCTCAAAATCCATATCTTGGAGTGAATTTCTGATACTATAACTTACGGAATTCAACATACTGGTGTAAATATTTAACCTATATGCAACCTCAGAAAATCGGAAGATTTTAAAGTAGATAGAACTGATTTCACAATAAACAATTAAATAAATTTTAGAGGTGTTTTCTGTCTTACATTATTCATTTTAAATTGATACATTTATCTTATTGATCCTTGATTATGGAAGTACATATTTTTTTTTCTTGCAACTTTAATTTAAAATAATTTTTAAAAAATGAGAAACGTGAAACATATAAGATTAATATTTTTAGGGTTTGAAATACTTATTTCTATGTTTCAGTTGGGGCTTTAAAAAATTAAAGAGATAACATATAAAATTGTATATAAAAATGAAACAGTTAAAAATATTATCGAATTATGTATTTAAGACAGGAAATAATTTCTTCAAAGATCGAATTTTATGAAGGATTTTTTTCACTAATACTCTTCTAAATTAATGAATATAGTTACAAAAGAATTTTGCCTATCATTTTTTATTTTAATAATAAAATATTAAAAATAAATTAATTAATTAAATGGGAAATACTAAAAAGAAGTGCAAACTTAAAACATATAAAACATAATAAAACAACAATAAGAATTTTCTGTGAAGAAATAACAATATGGGCTTCTATACAATTTAAATCTTTATTTAAAATTTCAAAAATAATGTAATTACATTTTATTTTATTATATATGAATTGTAAACTGTTACAGAAAAGATATTTAGAATTGCAATGCGAAATAAATTTTTCAATAATTTCAATTAATTATCGTTTTTAAACATTAAAATAAAGCATAATTATTTATTGAACCTTAAGGCTTTTAGTTAATATTTCCACACCATAAACGATTTGCCTTCGCTAATGACTGCTAACTAATAATAATTTTTCATACTATTTATATAAGAAAATGAATAAAAATAAATTTAAGATAAAAAGTTCTGATAGAAGAAAAATTTTGTAATTTTAATTTAAATTACAATGAAATTAGAAATCCAAATTAAAATATTAATTTCATAGGCCAAACGAAATTGTAATTATTTTAAAAATTCTATGCAAAATAAAAAAAAAATGGAATATCAAAATGATTAAAAAACTCTACTCAATTATAAGCGGGAAATTAAAATTTCAGTTTCAGTTTGATAATTAATGTAGCTATTTCCTTCTCTAATTAATTTGGCTCGAATAATCGTAAATGCCTTTTATTGCTAATGAAATAAAATAGCATAAAATAAAATGAAAGTGAAAGGGTCTAATTACAAGCTTACATTCCTCTATTCATTTCATTTATTTTAACATTCGTCCAACATAAATTCAAAATGAAATTTCAATTTATTTAATTAAAATAATTTCCCTGAAGATTCTTAAAGAGCCAAAAGTCTAAATATATCCACTATTTAAAATCAGTTTTACTTATATGCAAAATGAATCTTAATGAAAGTTCTAGAATTTTCCTGGTTGCTTACATGTAATTTAAAACTTTGAATGAAGTTGAAAATATTTACAAGTTTGAATATTATTTACATGTTTGAAAATTAATACTTTATTTTTTAAAATTCAGGGAAGAAAATGATGCTCTAATTATAATAAATTAAAATTTAGTATTCTTTCAAGAAACATACATTTAAAACAACTGCTTGACTTAGATCACTGTATTAAAAATTGCTTTTGAAATATATTTTCTATATTAATTGGTAATTGTAAACAAATGTTAAACATTATTTTAACTAGGATAATATTTTTAAATCGAGGATTGCACCATTTTATTATTGTTGAATAAATCCATTGATAAAATTATAAAATAGTAAATAGTGTATAGTGCATTATACTAATAATTGCATTTTCTATCATATTTAGGGATAAAAAGTAATAACAATTATTTCTATGTCAATTTATTAAATAGTTTAATAAGCTGTCAATATACTACAACTTTAAAAAATGGCATTAAATAAATAAACAAAACATTTTAAATATCTTAAATCTCTGAAATGTAAAGTTAGTCTAACCACTGAGGAATCAATATTTGCACATAAAAAGGCCTTAAGGAAAAAACGGCTATACTGTACTCATAAGAAAATGTCTACTTATTGTGCTTATCATTATGTGTTTGAAAAATATTCACTTTAGTGTATTTGCATACACTTCCTCAAAATATAATATAAGGCTGAGAATTCCAGATAGAATATGATCCAGTGGATGCTTAATGATTCAAAAAAAGTATATAATACAAAAGTGTTTAAAAACGTAAATTAATATAGGGAGAATTACCTCAAAAGCATATCCTGTATCTAATTCGTAATATAATCCCCTTTTTTACTTGCAATTCTTAACGAATTGCAAGTAAAAAACAAGTTAAGTCTCTTGATAAGTATGATCATAAATTACACTTATAATTCCACTTTCTATAAATTGAAGCTTTCAGAAGATCTCAGAATCTTAACTCTACTTGGTTAAAACCCTCTACTAAATTATCTAAAATAATTCTTTGAAATAATTAAATTTGCTTTATTGTATTACATATTGCCATTTAGATGAAAATAAAGCTTTGAAATAATTAAATTTGTTTTATTACATACTTTCATTATTATAATGAAAATAACTCTTTATAAATTTCCAAATATATATCAGAGTGAAACTAAAGTAAGCATTCGTAAGTTTGAATAGTTTCAATGTTAGTGTGCTTGGAACTAACTTTATATTGAACAATACATTTACTCTTAATTTATTATTTTTCAGTGTAATCATTTTAAATTTCTCTAATTTCAATACTTTGTCAATATCACTTAGCAGTTTTTCAATAAAAGATTGAAGAACTGCATTGAATTAATATATCATTTTTCATTATATGGCAATTCTCGATTTGTAATACTTTTTGTTCTGCTATTTTTTTAAGAAAAGTTATTAATTAACAAAGTTGCTTTATTCTCATAAAATATATTTTTCAGCAAAGTAATCTTAATAATAAATAAAAGCATATTATTTGAATAAAAATTTATTTACTATTTTATTACTACTTCCAAATAATATATTATTGAATGTTAGATGACAGAATTACAATGCAGTCAAAGGTATGAGCTCTCTCTGTCTTATATTAAATAAACATATATATTTGACTTCTCTGATGTAATCAAACATTATTTCTCTGAAAGAAGATAACTTTTTCTACTAAATCTTTCTCTGGAGATTCATGTTTGTTTTAATTATTTTTTGAATTAAATCCAGATTGAATATAAAACAAAATAAGCACACATACTATTTGCTTAACTTTATTGAATATTGCATTTACTAGCGATATTTGAAATAAGCAATAAAAGAAATTTTATTTATTTCCTTCAAAGCATATAAGAAAAGAATCCAAGCGTTATTACATTCAATCGTATTTAATATGACTACAAAAATTGCTTTAAAATATATATGGCTATAATAATAAATATATGGCTATATAAATAAATCGTTTTTAATTATATTTTATTTATCGTATATAAAAAGGTAAATGCGTACTTTCTTCTTTATAACTTTATAAATTTATTCTTAACAATTTTATGTACATGTGAGTTCTTATCAGACAGAGACTTATAGTATGTCATATGTTTGGATTTATTTGGGTTGAAGATTATAAGAGAACAAGTTTGGCAGTTGTATCTGTTTTAATTGATTCAAATTACTGGTCTCAATTTTTTACCTAAAAATAAAATCAGTTATTCTTTCTACTGTTGCTCAATGTCAGATTATACCTATTTCACATTTCCCAGATTACTTTGTTTCAGCAAATTAAGAAAGTAAACTTATGTAACTTTTAAAATATCTTTTAACTAGTGAGTATTAAAGCACTGATTTTTTGGAAAAATTTGGCTACATTATATTTCTGGATTTTTTTTAGTTAATTATATTCCATCCAGTTAGCTTTATAATTACATTTTACTTTTCACTTATTCCTTTGCAATTTCTTTTAATTGTTCTTGATATTTTTTTGTTTTTTTTATATTTTCTGAAAAAAAAACGTTTTTTCAGCACTAATCACCTAGTGTTTTTTGCCTTATTCTGTAAACGATGTATTATACTTTAGCAGCTCCAGAAGAACATATCCGAATCAATTATTAATGTCATATTCTAAACTTCATCTGAATAAATACTCTGAAAATAATATGAAATTTTATTCGGTGAAATTAATTTTGTACCATAAATTATTTATATTTAGCGTTTTAAATGTAAGACAGTTGTATTTGCATTTAAAAGGGCAATTAAACAAATATGATGAGCTATATTTCTTTCACTTTTTTATAATTAAACTCTCAATCTATAACCTATACACAATTATATCATAACAAATTACAATAAGTAAATGAATTACCGTTATAAATATATTTTCAAAAGCAGTTCCAAAGGTATTATGCAAGCATTAAATTCGCTAAAAATTCAAAAATCTAAAACACAGTGTTAAATAAACACTGCTCATTGTGTCATTTACATAAATGGTAGAAATATTTCCTTTAAATAAAACCTTTACCATTCAAATAATTCAAAAAACAGAACTCATTACTTCATAAATATTGCATCTAAGAACCAATAACAAAGCTCTTATTCTTTGTACAGCATTCAACTTTAAATGTCAATCTCAATTTTTCAAAACTCGTTATTTTTAAAATGTTACCCCATAGAATTGTGTTCATTATTGTTTAAACTATGCATCAATTATTCTACCAAGATTGTATCAAAAGTCAATTTAAGAAAAAGCAAAACTTCATTTTATGCATGCCACATTAACAATGAGAAAGGTAAAATAAATAGGAATTTGGGTAACTAGTGCTGGGCACTAAAATGTAATTTCTGACGTCGCTTTCTCCTTCAGTCAATGTCAGACATTAAAAGACTGGAAATATAAGGCCTTGGAGACAATCTTCCATTAGAGATTTGTATTTAAATTTTCATTCCACTCACTCTGTTTACATACGGATTCATCTTCGTACTTTAATCAAGTTGAGGTTTGACATATTAATTCCATGCATGCAGTACTCTTCGTCAGTGCGGTGCAATTTCCTGCATGCGATTGCATTGAATTAATACCAGGCATTTCACTTTTCTGAAAGATTGGCAATTATGTCAATATTTATTTTTGTTTCAGTAAATCTTGTTTAACTTTAATAATTTCATTGAAATGAGTTTAAGCAGATGTTGTAGCAAGTAAATATATTACCTAATAAAACTTCATTTAAAAAGATAAAAGTTGGGTTTCACTTAAATGCTTGTAGAAATTCTTTAATAGAAGTTTTAAATTTCTTAGTTGATGAATTAAATGTGATTAAATTTAGATTGCAAAATATTGAAAAATGTTGAAAGAAATATTTCCTCGCATAAATTATTTTGTAATATTCATTTATTTCTGAAAATTCATTATCTGTATTTTATATGTAGATCATTACTTTTCATGATTAATATGAAGATTTGAAAAAGGGGATATTTCGGCAATACAATGAAAAAAATCTATAAAATTTCATATGTTTTCTGAAAATTTTGTCCAGATACTTTAGAGATGCACGAAAACGAAGGAATCGTAGACATATGAAACCATGCAACAAATCATATCAAAAGCACAATTACACTTTTTAAAAAAGCATATTAAATTATTTTTTTAAAATTACTGTTATAAATATAAAAACGCAAATACTAATAGATCTTTATATGATGAAAATAAATACCAAAATTATTTAAATGAAATTCGACAGCATAGAGGTTTCCGAATATATATATATACGAATTTGCGGGGAAAAAGGTAACTTCTAACACGATGGTGCAATATTAATATGGAAAAAAAATCAAATAATTAGATATATTTGATTGACTACTGATGTCTTCCTTTGGATAACTATTAGATTTATGATGTCGCTGTTCTCTGTAAGTGTCAGTAATTTTAGGTTTCAAAATTTAATGCCATGGTACAATCCTCCATCAACGATTTGTATTCAAAATTTCATTTAGCAAACCCATATAATTGCACAAATCATCTTCATGTTTTAATCAAATTGAGGATTGACACATTTATTCTGCATATATTGTAAGTATGCTGTGCTGATAACTTCTGCTGCATAATTTTCCTTAAGAGAAAAGCATCAGATTTGATATCTGTGACTTCACCTTCTTGAAAATTTTTTCCGAAAAATGTGTAATGTTTTGTTTTGAATAGTTTACTCGAAATACATATCAATTAATTTTCAAAACTAAAAACATACTTATTGATTTTTTTTATTTCTTTCATTTAATAAATATTATCATAAAACAAATTGCAGGAAAAGCAGTAATTGATGATTATTTGTATAAATGTAAACATGAATTCTTCATTTTTAAATTTATGTTATAAGATTATGAGATGATTCCTTAATAGGTAAATTAACCATCTTAAATAGATTTGTCATTTAATAGATTAATTATATAGAACATATGCTTGAACAATGTTTTTACGGTATAAAAATTTTTAGTAACTATTAGCATTTTATTGGAATCCTATCCAGAAACATTTAAAATAAAGGCATACATATGACGTATTTGAAATTGTCGAATAACATTTAAAAATAAAATACATCTTTTTCCCATGCTTTTGTATTGTTTTCTGAATATCCGACCCTGTATGATGTAATAGAAAACGCGATTCATCGTACCATATGACCCTTTTCTAGTTATTTATCGTCCAATCCTTGCGTTCTTTCTCCCTTGTAGCTCAAAGTAGAGAGTAAAGTCTTTCAAACATGTCGTCAGCTTCCATAGAGTATGCTGTATACTATGAGGGAAACAAATCTTTCAGAAGCCTTCGCAGTTGTTCCATTACTAAAGTTTCCGCATTTCCGTGTACTGCAGGTATTTTGTTGGATTTTACAACTCTGACAAGTCTCCTTTTAGATCAAGCCTTCAGTATCCTGTGATAACCAAAAACCCCAGGTCTCCTTAAATTGGGACCTGGTTTTCTGTTCGCTAGTCTACTCTCTGTAAACTAATAACTTCTGCTCTGGAACACTTCACACATGCAGCAGTATCGCACAATAAGCATAACAGAATAATATTTCTAAAATAATAATAGGTAACCAAAATTTGAAATTTATAAATTCTTTGATAACGGACCTATTGAGACTAAATTATGCACAAATCATTAAATTAACATATTACGCAACCAATAATCCTGGTGAACTAGCTGATAGGCAATGATACAAAATACATGGGATAATTAGGAAGATAGTGAAATTATTGCTAAACAATGCATCTACTCAATAATCAGATACATCTGTGACAAAGAATTTGCATAAACATGGAAATTGCACAATGTTTGCCTTTTAACTTGCAATATACCACAGGTATCTGTGGTGCCTGAACTAAAATAATCTTAGGAATGAAAGGCTTAAAATGTAAACAGTTCATAATTGTTCAACAGTTCAAACAGTCTATATTTATTAAAGATATTGTGCAGTTTCAAGCGAAAAAAAAAACCCATCAATAAAAATCACCAGGAAATACTGAATTCTCATCAGTCTTTGATGGGATATTCAGTTACATGTGACAGCTTTCTTAAATTAATTTAAAATATGCAGTAAACATTTAAAATGTAAAGCGTATAAAGAAGAATGTTATAATTTATGAAACCTTTCTGCTGATAAATTGAACCTGTTTCCAATATTACTGAATTCTCTGTTTCTAATACTATAGTTTGCAAAATTGATTCTCTATAATGGGGCATTTCCGTTAATCATCGGAAGTTGTAAATGCACTTCTCATTAAAAATTAACAATTGATGTAAAAAGTGACAAAAATCTTTTGAAAAGAAAAACCTTTTAAATGTTTATTTTTCTTGTGATTTCTCAAGAATAGAGGGGTTTTTTACATGATGATATGTTTTATAATGATTTTTATTCTTTTATATGCTAATATATTTTCTATAATTTAAACGTATTATTACTGTTCTAATATTCATGATTCATGTTCTAATACTCATGATAATATTCATGATAAATATCAACAAAATTTTATATAAATCACCTTTATTTTGTTTATTTTTCTCCATTCAATAAATAATACCATCTGATTGATAACTCCAAGGGAAATTGTAATTGTCGATGTAAATAATATTAATTATATTGCATTGCATCTGACATATCATATCTTCTGTGTGTGAAGTGTGTTTGGGTAAGTTGTGATGACTCGCACCATTTATAAATGAGTCGTTCTTACAGTCATCAGATTTTTTATGAAGGTAAATGGTGATTCAACTCATATAGAAGTCTGATATTTAAGATTTATTGTAGAAGATGTTTTATAATATATTGTTTATTTAGATGCTTTTCCGATATATTAATCTACAGTATCATTTTAAATTATAGACGAAAAAAAGACCGCACTCTTTGAACGTAAAAGATAAATATTGTTCTAAAGTTTTATGTTTTACATTACGAAATTTTGCAAAAATTTTAATACTTAGTTAATTTTTCTTAAAAATTAGCTAAAACTATTCTATTCGATATTTTTTCCATTATTTTTTTTCTAATTTTTTGAGGGATAATGTTTGAATAATGTTCTCTAATTCAAAGAAATGATAAAAAATACCATCTTTCACTGATTTTAAATAATTATTTTAACGCAGCTTCATTTTGAGTTCTTTGTTTCAATTTTTATCGCATGTAGTTCTATTGGCTTTATGAAAAAAATAGAAAAATATAAAATAATAATAATAATATTTTATTTTTAACTCCTTCTTCTCACATTTATGTTATTGTGGATTACATTTCAATGCCATTCAAAAACTACATACAACGCTGTACAGTTTATTATTTTTTTTTACTAAGTACAGAGTAGAGTAATGCTAGGAATTTTTCCATTGAAGACTGAAATACTAAAGAAAAGATATGTCTATATTACTTATTGGCAATTGCATTTTATTATAAGAAATCGGGAAAAACTATTCTTTTAGAAAGAAAGTACATGTATTCAAATATTTTTTTTTCAAAATTATTGAATTTTAATATATTTTCCAAGTTAAAATACCAAAAATTGAAATACAGTAGCAACATAAGATATCATGCCGTTTTCCGAAATGTTAGATCAAATAATGCGAAATATTAAATGCAAACCTATAACATTAGGACTGCGAAATATTTCCCTGAGTAATTAATCAAACTAAGTGAAATGTTTAGATTGTCCAATCGGATTTAAATTAGAATTTGTATTGAAATTCATACCCTTTGGTTCAAATTCCAAACTTCAATCATTCTTATAATTGTGATCATCTAATGTCATGCAATGAATTTAATATTTAATATCATTTTTAATTATAGCAAATCAGTTTGTAATTTAGCAAGATTTTATCGTTCTTTTTTATTTTATAAACAAAAACATATTTCACATGGTGATTTATTTTTACGATATAAGATTTACATCAGAGTAAAAATGGCAAAATATCAACGAACTGTAAGATTTATACATGTTTTTTTGTCTAAGTAAAATCATGATTTTTAAGAATGACAGCTATATAGATGAACTTAAAAAGCAAAAATATTAAATATAAATACATAAGTGAAAAATAAAGCATGAAATGAGACTCGAATCGAGGATCTGCAACACAAACGTTATTCATGTTGTTCATACCACTGCACTTCACTGCTCTCACTTTGAAGTTGAAGTTGAATGTATTTATTCTAATAGTTAGCTACAAGGTGTTTTTTTTTTTTTTTTGCGTGTGTGTGTGTGTGCAAAATTGCGTTCCTTCAGAAAAGAGATAGATAAGCTTAAAAGGCAAAACCTTATCTATATATAGAATTTGATCTAACTCTCTAGAACAATTTCCGAGATGTATGAAATAAATTTTTATAAATAAAAGAAATGCTAATTTAAAGTATAAGATAAACTAATTATTCCTTAATAATGCTTTCAAAACCATAGTACAAAATTAAATTTAATAAACAAATTTATATATAGCAAAAGCTTTAATTAACAGTTTTAAAAAGATTATCTAATAATAGATTATGTTTTAATAATGTTTGACGGCATGAAGATTGATTATCGGGTGTACCAGTTATAGATTTGTCTGGTAAAAGTATCAAGTTAATTCGAGAATCGTTATCCATCTGCTCCTGGCACCGTAAACTGGGATATTAACTAAAATATACGCAGATGCCAGAATTGATGAGCATCGAATATTTGAGACAATTCAAATTAGTATCAGTTACAGACTATATCAGAATTATCACGTACAATTGAGAATACAATTCAACAATGCTGAATACAACGAAATCTGTTACCAATCCAATCCTACACTGTATTGTGGAATACATTTCTTGATTGCTTCATAAGAAATCGTTTAAACATTAATTATATCTCACTCCCTTTCTTGATTGTAAAATGAAAATTGTAACTCAGCATGAAAGTCAATACTAAATATTTCAGCAAATTTATGATACTATAAATATGTTTACTTTTTTCCATTAAAATAGGAATTTTCATAACTGAGATGGCGAAGTTGTCATCTTAAGCATCAAGGGTGATGTCAGAGCAATTCTAAATGTATTATGCTTTATTATTGTTCAGATGCATATGCCTTTATAATCCGTAAGTTGCATGCTAATTTTCTGGAGCACTATTTGTTCTAATTTCTATTTTATAGACTACAAAACTTCTGATTCAATACTATATAGAAAAATGTTATCCTCGTATGGTTAGACTAACATATACATGTACTTTTTGTTCGGCATGTCAAAGAAACTTTTTGTCTAACAAGTTTTAACTTTTTGTCCACTTGCAAGAGCCTGAGAAGCATTTTTACAATGGACATTTTATTGCGCCCGTTGGTTGTGCAATAGAAACATCTTTATTATGAGGTAAAATCTATTTATAACAGTTCTAATCATCTCCTTCGTTTCTATTATGCTGCACCTTTAATGATAAACGAAAAATTTTATTTTGCATATTTCAGTGTGAATTTTCCTGTAATTAAAAGGTTTATTGGTTATTGCAAACATCTGTCATGATTTTACGTGGCAGAATTTTATTCTCTTAAAAGACGGTGGAACAATTCGGAATTTCATTAGAATGTATATACTTATATCAGAAACTCCCAAAAATATACTTGCAGTATTAATTTTCGAAAATTTAAATGATGGATAGCTTCTAAATTTTTTTGGTGGAATTCATTTAATTGTCATTATTTTTGCTTTATTAAATGCAACATTGTAAACATTAATCTTTCCTAAAACATGATGAGGTAATAACTGAAACTAATAAAAAAATGTTATAATGAAAATATTTTGAATTGCGTCAATTCAACAAAGCTGTCATTTTGTCTTAACAGTTTATATAAGAGTCCTTATTCCATTGTTATTTATTTGTATGGTTTTTTTTAACATTTTAAGTGAGTTGACAATATATTAAATATGCAATCTACGACTTTCCAGTACTTTGACAATAACATTAAATTTCAAAGAGTGTCAAATAAAATGTAATAGAAATCAGATTGAATATGAGCATACTGGGTTATTCATTTGTAACATCTGGCCGTTAGTATGGTTAGAAAGCTGGTCCATTGTGTTTTATAAGTTAGTGATATATTACTGTCAATATTTAGCAATAATAAGAAAATTATGAATATTAAATTATATTTAGAAATTATACTATAGATACAGAGATATCCAAATAAGAAGTTTTTTCCTTGAACTAATTTCCCAAACTATTTTTTTCCTTTGTTTACACTTAGAATTAATTATAATCCAAATTTTCATATTTCAGTTACATTTTAAATAAATGCAAAATTTAATATAAATCTAATGTATCTCACGAGTCTTTCTGAAATAAGAATATGTACAAATATTTTATCACTGGAAGAAACCAGTCTTCCACCTACCATAAAAAATCCCAAAACTGGCAAAAAGGAAAGAACTGTAAAATTTTAAAAGATCGTAAGCGTAGTCATGTTTTCTTTCAAGGCACTTGAATTGTCCGAGAGTTCAGAAGAAGGATCAGAAGACGGAAATCTATGCAGCCAAAGAAAATCGGTACTGTCAGTTGCTGAACATTTCCTTCCAACTATATAAATAAATGAAAATGTATAAAGGAGAAGGAATATTCACCTCTGGAGACATTAGAGATCAATAGAGAATCTTGTGCGATTAATCCGTACTATTGCTGTGTTATTCTCTTTCCTATTGTTGTGTTATTCTATTTTATTCACTTTTAATATTCTATACACCGAAGCATATATGTTTCAAGGTCATAAGCCAGTTGAAGCAGTGCATGCTACCCTAAGATATTTTATCTTCTCCCTCTTACAACACCAGTGGGAATTTCTATATACTGAGTTAAAATACATGCAATTCCAAATTTCTCTTTAAGCAGTGGGGAAATGTGGGCAATATCAAAATTATGAGGTTCAGTTTGCACTCTTTTGTTGGAAGTAAAGTAGAGAAGATAAAGAAAAGAATATAAGAAGAAAGAAGAGAAGGTAAAAGAGAAAAAACAAACAGAGTAAATAAATTAAAAATTGTTCTTTTTTCAACAAACTGTCAAGCAAAAATGCAAGATGTTGTCTGAAGTATATTATACATATTAAACATTGAACCGCTTTTTATTCGTTCCTAACTCTCCAATATTTGTAAGTCTAAATTCTAATTAGTGAATTAAACAAAAAATTTTTAAACATAAAATATATAAAATAGATGATATATCGTATTCAAAGCTAATTTTATCGGCGTTATATTATGTTTTATTCCTTCAAATTGAAATGAAAAAATTCAGAGAGAGAATGTACTAATGATAAGTTTTAATTATTTATATCAATCACAGATTTTTTTAAAATAAGCTTCCAAATCCAAAGTTATAATTATTAAAAAAATAAGCATTAAATCAACTTCTCTTCTACAATTGCGAGATATCAAAATTTCGCTTTGTAAATAGAATAAAATTATAATTTATGTTTTAGAAACAAATTAAACCATTTTAAAATGCATGAGAAACAATCTTGAGTAAGTTAATTCTCAAAATTACATGCAAATTTATTTAATGCATTACGAATGCTGAAAATCTACCATATTTATTAACTTCTATTTATTAAATTGCTTAAATTTGAAGCTACAAATACAAAAAAAAATTATTAAAGGCATCATCAGCCTTTAATGGCATGGGGTTTTGTAAATTACTTATCAATTTTGTTAATGTTTCATGTTACATAAAAAATATATGTAAGTATTATAAGTTACATTGCATTGTGATATAAAATTAGTTGTTTTGCTTATGGAAAGAAAATCATTTAATGAAAATTATTACAAAATTGGAGAAGAAACAAAATGAGAAAATATAGTAATAACGGCCATCTTAAAAAAAGATTTTCTTACAAAATGAATGCTAAAGTAACAAAATGAAGTACAGTAATTTATTCAAATGTTAATAGTTGATATTTTGATTTCACTACCTCATTTAGTGAAATTGTAAAAAATAGCAATGCCTTTTCATTCCTCCTAGAAAAATATCAATTTTATTAAATGAATTTACTGAAATTGAAAAATTAAAATTCATATTAATATTCTGATGATTAAAATTGTTTATTTGGTTTTGTTTTAAATTTAAACTTTTCAAAATTTCTAAATGATTCAAATCATAAATATTTACTTAATTTTAACATTCAGTTTCTTTTATAAAAAATTTGATTTTTCTTAAGATTTCTCAAAAATCAGAAAGCATTTATACAATTTCATAAAACTACTGCTATTAAATACAATTTTATTAAAAAAATATTAAATATAAATGAACTAAGTAGAATATTAATTACAATTATTACAGTTTCGTATCAATATTATCCATAACTTTCGTTTATTTCATTCAACTTTTTTTTTCAAAATAATTTTTATAAAGTCAAATCCAATTTAAAATTTGCTTATATTTATTTAACGTTTGTAAGATCCCATGATTCGAAATAAATTTAAAAATTAAAAATTAGCTCTACTTCTATGTAAAAAAAGAAAGAAAGAAACTACGAAAAAAATGCGTTCATATTTTAATTAATTAAAAAATAAAATCATGCAAAAGAATATATTTTGGAGTTTATTAATATATTGGAATCTCACTGAAATTTTTTTTGAATGAGATAATTAAATAAAATAAGAACAAAAGTTGTGTTTATGTTCATCCTACGCTCTCTTTTTTTCTTTGAAATAACGCCTCCGTAATATATCCGATAACCTTCATTCAAGTGAAAATTATGAAAGTAAGAGCTTATTAGAGAATTTATTGAAAAGAAAATGCATTAATATATATTTTTATTTCATTTTTTGTAATATTGAGACTAAAAATATATTTTGATTAGATTAGAAAAGATGTATTATGAGATCACAATATATAATTGAAATACTTGATTTTTGGAATGTTAAATTTTACAAGTTATTTGCATGCTATCAGACAAATATGTTTTTCGAAAATTTTACCTTGAATCTTTAATACGTGCGTTTTGCATAAACTTTTAAAAATATGAAAAAAAGGTCAAAACGTGCCATTATCCTAAAATTAAACTTAATAATATTTTTCACTTATAATAGCTTTTAATTAATTCATCGTAGACATAACAGAATATAAAAATTATAATTACAAACTACATGCTACATTTTCAGTTTGACCCAAAAACAAAAATTTTATAATTTAGATGAATTTAAGGATTCTATAATTTTACAAACAGGTGTAACACCGTATTTTAAATCATAAATATCAATCTTTCTAGATAATTTATCAATATTAGTACTTTTATGCATTTTATTTCGACAAGAGTGAGACATTTTGATGTTCTTCAATGACTTTAAATTAACTATGAAATGATCTAGAACATACCTGAGGGAACTGAGTGTTATTTCGGGGTGCACTAACAATCTATTAAACCAATTAAAATGCTTTGCATTATGTTTATCTAGTAAAGAGTATTATCCTACATTCTGATTTTTACTAAAAAGGCAACATTGTGGATCTTGAGAGTTAAGTTAATCTCCTGTAGATATATATTTCTACTCAGTTTGCACTCGACTTATTTATCTCATGACTTATTTCACTCATCTTTTAGTAGCTAGAATGGAATAAAATTTTAAAATAAAAAAAGATTTATCATGCAGAATGGAAGAAACATTCTCTTTTGTTCATGCCTCCACCATTGAAGAAGAAAGCATCCATTTTATTTTATCAACGAAATCAATGAAACAATGAAATCTGTCCAAAAAACATTTTTCTAAGACATCCATAAGTTCTTACAAACTTTAGATTTTGCTATCTTGCCTTCAGTACGATATTGGGAATTCAAGTTGGCACGCGTTACCTCCATAGAGCTGATATACTAATAGAGGGAGTGCAACCCTACTTTGGTATAGGACAAGATAAAATCACGTTACTTGTGGACATAATTTGTGTTCACTGTAACCGCATTCTCCGTTCCCCATGATATTTGAATGACAGATTTTTTCTCACTTTTAACTGTTGGATTTTAAAACTTATTTAAGCCATGGTTAACTATTGCTGTGCAATTGGATACAAAGAGAAAGCTTCTAAGGGTAGTTCTGTATCATTTCACAAGTAAGTACAATAAACATATTCTGTTTATATCCTTTTTAAGTCAATTTAAAATTCCGTAACCTCCATCACTCAGTGATTTTCATGTTAAAACTGGATAATATTTCATAATTTTGTTTAGTTATTGTATTAAATTTATTTAATTTGTTATTATGCTTCATTTAAACTGATGTAACTGCATTATATTTTCTTACTTGCTTTATTTTAATCTCGAATGTGTTGCAAATGCTTGGCTGCAATCTTGGCGGGATTTTTTCTTGCCAATACAAATGTTTACATAAACACTATTGATCGATTAATAATTGTGTATTTATTTTAGTGCAAATAAAGTTCCTTATTATTTCCAATTTGTCGTTTCTTTTTTACCATAAATATTTTAATCTTATTATACCGTAAAAGATATTAAATCATTATTGTGAATGAAATCGTGAAACTAAAACGTATTGTTACGAATCCGTAATGCTGCTTCCCAGCATAGTTGGTTCCATCATTGGAAAGAATGTTTTACAGTCATCTGTATGGGACAGAGTCTGGGCGTCGTGTCGGGGGTCCCAGAGCTTGGCGACAAACTTTGTGACCATTTGGTTACTTGGCGACCAATTTGGCGACTTTGGCGCCAAAATAGATTATACCCGAAACTTCGAGAATTTTCCTGATCCGTCCAGTAGGAACCGAGATACGCCTCGAACGTTCCTGATTGGTTGAAAGGCTTCTAGCCCCGCCTCCTGAGACCTATAAAAGGGGCTGCAGCTGCCAGAGAAGTCAAGTCAGTAATCCGAGTCAGAGTCGGAGAAGTAGAAGACAGAGTAGTCGGAAGTGACGGAGTCAAGCTAGTGCTGAACTGAGCTGTGCGCTACTGTCTGCAGTAGATTCTGGTTGTACGCTGCTGTGTGTGCTGTTCTATGCTACACGTCTCGGAAGAAGACAATTGTCTTCTGTGCTGTATGTAGTTGTCGCTTTTGTGCTGTCCTGTGTATCTTCGTGTAAATAAACGTCATTGTTTCTTTTTCCATTGCCGCCTGATTATTGAGCGTTCTCCACATCATATAACTTCCACTATCCAAACGAACCCCGGCAGAAAATTACGTAACAGTATGTTTTATTGAAAATGTTATATAGTAAAATTTCATAAATTTGCTAGCAGTAATTGCATGTTTTTATAAATTTTAATTGAGATCTAAAATGAAACTCGCGGATATTCTTAAGATAAACTATTAAAGAAAGAAATGCTATCTTTACAGATAAAAATTTTGTCTGAATGTTAACATTTATTAATAACTTGCGATATGCACATACCCTAAAATCACCGTTTTCGTAAAAATTTCGAATTTCCTTATTATTTTTTAATTAAATCAATATATTTAAGATTCCAAAAATGATTTAATTTTGTTTCTGCGGTAGTTAGAAGCAAAGTTACCGCCAACACTATAAACCAGAAGCGAAACATTTAAAACTAATATTAACAAGGAAAAGGCGCGAGGTTTAAAATTGAGTTCAGTAATGATTGAGATTTTGTATAATGATAGTTTACATTTAAAATGTTTATTAATGAAAATATTAAGACTCAATAGTAAACCTTAAAACTTTCAAATTAGCTTATATACTAATATTGTGTTACCCGAACGAGCGTTCGAGTAGTGTAGTAGTTGGGGCACTGGCGTAGCATTCAGAAAACCTGGGGTCCATTCTGAACTAGTGTTTATACTTTTCTTTCTAAATTATTTCAAAATAATTTAAATATCTTAATTAATATCTTTTTCATTTTTGATACAAAAATAAATATTATTCAGAATATTGAAGGGAAAAAAAAGACTTGGGTCAATTTTATAATCTGCTTTTATTATCAAAAACTTTTTTTTATATATCTGTATGAGATAATGATAAAAGTATTTGAACATGTGTTGTAAAATTAAAAGATGTTTTTAGGTAAAGAAAAGAAATAAAATGCTTTCTTAAAGAAGAAAAATACTCACTTTTAATTAATGCATGAAAAAAGCAAACATAATTTAAATCAATAAACTCGGCTACTGATGTAAAAAAGAAAACATTATTTTCGAAACCAGTTTGCAATGCCGGGAAACAAAACGTTGCGCGGCAGTTTTTGAGTATGCCAAGGTTTGCGATATGGCGCCAAAAAAGGCCAGATTTCTCACAAGTCACTTGGCTCATGTTGCGTACACTTGTTTAGACTAGAAACAAGCGACTAGCTCCCTCCATTTATATCAGCTCTATGGTTACCTCTCATTTACTAAGAAGTTACTAGTCTTTAGGACTGTAATGGGCTGCGTCTGCAATAGGCCAAGAAACATACGACATTAAAATAATGGAAGAAGGTTGCATAATCCGACGTATCACATTTTTTGATCCATCACATCGACGGGCGTGCGCGAATATCCCAATCGAAACCCTGGCTCCCGGATGCACAGTTGGATGGAGACAGGCCGATGGTGGGCGTTTTATGGTAGTCAATGTTTTTATGGAGCGCTTTAGGACCCATGATCTCTATAGAACACTCCCTGACATGTATGCGCTACGTGAACATCGTTGAAGATCAGGTTCACCCATTCCTGACAATAGTATTTCCGGTAGGAGATGGTGTTTATCAACAGGATAATGGTCCATGTCATAAGATTCGAATAGTCAAGGAGTGGTACGAGGAACATTCCAATGACTTTCAAGTCATGTCTTGATCTCTAAATTCACCTGATATTAATCCCATGGACTATTTGTGGTTCCAACTGGAAAACCAAATTCATTCTGCCACGCTCTCTCGCAATGCGAGGGAATTGCAGGACCAGTTGTTGAGCGCTTGGTACCAGATACTTCAAACTATCAGCACCTTGTGGAGTCAATGCCTCGTCTGGTGCTGGCAGTTTTGCGGGCTAAATATCCTCCTACATGTTATCAACAATAGGAACGTCATAATGTAATGGCTCTTCGATGTATAGAATATAGTTTTCAATGCTCTGGATTTGTTTGTAGTATTTCAATTTACAAAAGGACAACTTTAAGATACGGTTTGGGGCAGCAATCGCGAGTTATTGACTAAACCAGGATGTCTTACAACTTACTGTTTTGTCTGATTAATTCCTCTGAAGAGATTTGGTATATACTTACTATTAATCTTTACTGAAATAGTTCTTATTGCCATTGACTATATTTTATTTAAATCTTTCTAAATTTATACTTTTATTTATACTTTCTAAATTACATTAAGCAATTATTTACTTATATTTTCATAAAATGACGAGTGTTTCCTCTTCTCACTATTATAATATTCTCACAAATGTCTGAATCCGAATTTATTGAGATAAAACAAATGAATGAACCCCGGCAATCGCCACAGAATGTTAATTTTTCCGTTACACGTTATTGTGCCATTACTGCCAATCGGTTCTTCTTCTCTTATATCAGTTTCATTGCTTTAAAGGTAACACAGTTGTGTTTTTTTTACTACTAAATCCATCCCCCCCCAGGAGACATCTCGTAATTGACGATAAGAAGCTTTCGACATGTTGGTTGGTTCTCGCCACACTGGTGGGTACAAAAAAATTTCGGGTTGGCTCCTCCCACTGATGACGGGACGTTCTTTATAACATAAGGGTTGTATCGTGGCCGGTGATTGCCCTTAGAGCTCAACTGCAGTACCGGCCAGTGTTGCTGTTGCGGCGGTCTGGTCAATTAAGTTTTTTCCGTGTACCTTTGGACCGGTTGGAGTAGCCGGTTTAAATTACTATTAAATACCAAAAGTGACGTGAGTGACATATTACACATTAGTCAATTTTTAATTATTTTTAACTTTTATGATAAATAGTATTATCTCTTCACCCATTAGTTTTCTTTTTTCTCGAAGAAAGGTTTCTTATCCCATCCGTATATTTGTTCAAAAAAATATTACATGCATTTGTAAATCTGTAAAACCCCGATTTTTCAAGAATATTCGGAAATTTTAATTCTGGTGGCTAAATAGGAATGCAAGGTATAGTTTGTAAAAATAATTTTTATGTCACCAAGCAAATGAAATGAAGTACCAATCGCTATTTGATAATTGCACCACAATCCTAGATATTTTTAATTTTTTTTTCCAGATTTTGGGGTTTTTGAGAGAAATAAAGATTTAAGACAGAATTTTTTCATAAATTAACATGTATAACATGTATTTCATAACAGCCTTTGAGTCCTATTAAATTAATATTCCAGAAATCGAGTTTTTAATCCGTTCTTAAGCAGAATAATTTAATTATATTAATAAAAATTAAAAATAAAAGAAGAATGTTAATTTAGTTTAATAGCTATATTCAATTCAATAACAGGAATAACAGGCTTTTAAAAAAAGGATAAAATTATATTTGTAATTATTTTTTTATTATATTTTCTCACTTTAGAAACATTAGATTTGTATAGATAACAGAATGCAGAATAACGCAGCACTGAAAACGCGACAGCCGAACTCTTAATGTATATTAGAATGTTAAATGCCCTTAATTAAATGTATTAAATAATAATCTGTGTGCAGAAAATTATTTTAAATGAATAAATTATTTAATAATTTACTTTCAAAATATGTAATATAAATTTTATTATTATTTTTATTATTCTACTTACAACGAAATTTGTCAAATATAATGAAAGTCATATAATGATTTGATCTAAAACCATTAAATTGCCTTATTTCAATTCCTTTTACCATTGAAATGAAAATAATACTACATATATTCTTAGCTGCAGAGATAGGAAAACAATGTTGTGCGGAGAGTTTTTGTTTATTTGTTTTTCCAAGCATCATATTAAGCATTAATTTTTTTTAATTGTGAAATGCATTTTCTCAAATATTGAGAACTCTTATAATTTTAATAGCTCCAAGACTCATACGGCCTCCCCCTCTTCTAAAGACATCAGATTCGTTTATGTGTAAATATGTGGGCAGTTATGCTATCTCATCGCTTTTGTCGGACTCTATCTATTACTTCGGAAGTTTGCAGATTTTAATGATATATATGTGTGATGTGCAAAATAATTTCTTCAATATTTTCATCTTATTTTCAGTATCTAACTAGCCATGATACCAGCTTGGAACACCAACACATTTTAAATCTTTTATACATATTGGCTTGTATATGTCTTTTATACATATTGGCTTGTATATATGCTGATCAAAGGAATAAGCAAATGCTTCCTATTGAATGGCAATCATGATCATTTGAATACATTTCCTTTCATTTGTTGTCTTTTCGTTATGTGTGAGATTATTGTATTTCCCATTTTGATATAAAGCTGCGATTGTTATTGAATGTTATAATTATGTTATTGAATTATCCGTTTATAATAATAATTCTCTTCTGCATAGTTTTTCTGATAAGATCTAAAAGCGCTGTTATAAAAGCTAACAACCATTACAAAGGCTGTTATTAAGCACATGTTCTCTTTGACATGAATTTCAACAGCCAATCAGAATTCACATTCGGAAATGTTGAATTAATTAAATACTTCTGATTCATTTTTAATTCTTGAGGTAAATAAATGTTTGATAGAATTGTTAAATTCACGTTTACACGAAACTCAAATGGCTCATTTTATTTAAATTTTGATTCTAATATGGATTGATCTGTTACTGGATGTTGTATGTGACAGAGATTTTCACAGCTTCTTTTCTTGCTATTTGAAAATAATAACGTTTAAACTTTATGCTTTTGCTAATGATTTTTGTAGTTATTTTTAAAAAATTTGATTTCTGTTTGTGTGATTCGGTGAATTGCCCTCGAACATCCATTATGTAAAAAATACGTTGGAACTCAGATTTTCCAGCGAATAATCGGTCACAAGAGCATTTAGCGAACAAGACAGAAATTAATGAATAATATAATGATTAGCTGCCACTCCGTTTTATATGAAGATGATAACAGTTTGCTAATTTTGTGCATTGTTTTGATTGTAATAAACAATAAAGAATTACATTTCTATCCCTAATAATTCGGGAGAAAGTTGTCTATTTGTTTTCTGATAAGTGTGTTCTTGAAATGATGAGAACCTCTTTTGCCTCTACCAAATAAGCAATTCATCAATAGTCTGATAATTATTATAAATTAAGCCAAACATATTCTACAGATGTGATTCTGAATGATCTGGTAGGAGTGATTCTAATTTCATGCCTATTCTGAAATATTTTGACCTGGGAAAATCCTCTCAAAGATTAACCCTACGCATATCAAGGGTCTTAATTCTTTGAGAAAAAGGTTAAATTTCAGACTTTCTGATCCGCATTCACTTTGTTATTAATTTAGGAGCTTTACGATATTCATTTTTTTATGTTTAATGTAACATGAATAGTACATGAGTTGCCATTTTGGAAACATGCATACAAGGGGTTTACAAGTGAAAAGGTATAAATGAAGATTTCATTTAAAGTATACACCATAGGCCTGAGCACAACGATCCCATTGATTAACGAACCGAAGGATTTCTTGTTCTCAGAATTCCTGTGACCGTAACGAGACCTTGTCCAGCACCCTTGAGTTCGCCGTCAAAGGTCCGCTACTCGTTGCATTCCTAGAGCACAAAGAACCATTAACTCCGATGTGCACTGTGAGGCACTCCGAAGACTACGCAGGTTCATCAAGAACAAAAGATTGGGGCTACTGACGGATGGTGCGGTTCTGCTCCATGATAACGCACGTCCATACGCCCCAGGGCAACACATGCGGAACTGGCCAAGTTCAGTGGGAGCAGCTCAACATTCTACCCTGCAGCCCGGACATGTTGCTCTGCAATTACCATGTGTTTGGTCCCCTTAAAAAACATCTAAAAGTGAAGCGCTTCAACTCGGGTGACGAAATCAAGAATACTGTGAAGGACCGAGCTCGTCATGGCCACAGGAATTTTGGGAACAAAGAATCCTTCGGCTCGTTAATCAATGGGATCTTTGTTATCAGGTCTATGTTGTATACATTGAATAAAATATTCATTTATGCCCACAGTGTCATTTCGTACCGTTTCATATGAACACCCCTTGTATTTTAAAATGAGAGCATGCAAGACAAATAAACATTCATCAAAAGCGAGTTATCATAAAGAATAATGTCATAATATAATTTTACTTTTATAGATTATTAGCTTAAAAATTTAACAGATAAGTAAGCAGTCTTAACTTTTAACTTAACATTAACGTAAATATTTAGGTTTCAAGAGAATACAGATAAATATATAGATAAAGGTTTCAAGAGAATTTGCTAATAATAACAAGATATGAGAAATTGAAATTATAAAAAATAACGATAATTGTACAAAGGAATAAAAGCAACATATAAATGAAATCAAAATAAGCCTGTAATAGTTTTTTTATAAAATCATCAACATTTATAAAAATTATTCATATGTACTCCAAAGCACACAAAAAAAATTTGTAAATAGCTCACTTCTAAAAACCAAAATTTATAAATTAAAGTCGAAGTTTTTAGTATCAATCAAAATGTGTACTTCATATAGTACTACAAAAACTATCATTCTTCATAGAATTGAATTAAAAGGAACCTGATCAAAAAAACTGATGACTACAAATAAATCTTATAATTTGTCATTTTCTAGTTAGTGTCTAAACGATAAAAGATAATTAAAGAAGAGGAAATATATAGATTTCATTCAAAAAAAATTTCTTTTTCTTCCCCCCCCCCCCTCTCTTTTTTCACTTTGAGTACCATTTTAAAGAGTCAATTTGAAGAAATGTTATTATGAAAAAAAATAGTCAAATAAAGTGCGAGGAATAATTTTCAATATTTTTTTTTCTTTTAATATCACTACTTTGCAGGTAGTGATGTATTTTTTTAATGAAAAGACTGGAAAATGCAAAAGAAATTATTCAATAGAAACAATATCTAGGAAGAAATTCTTCACTTCAGAATTCTGCTAAAGGGAATGAAGTTTTTCGATCACTTAATCGAATTACGAGAGATCTGAAGATAAAAAGACATGACTCGGAATAAATTTTAATAGTTTAAGTTTGTCACTTTATATAAAGAGCCTAAATACCGATGGTTTATTTTTTATGTCATTATTTGACAAATTTGAATTCATTGGCATAACTTTTTATGCCTTTCTGCATTTTAAGTATCATATTCAAGACGTAATTATAAGGTATTTTTTTTCTGAATAATGTTTATCCATCAGAAATATTTATATTAAAAAATGTTTTATGATGCGTAGAAAAATATTTTTTTGTATTCTATTGAAATTCCCATTTGCAGACATTGATGTATTTTTTCGAGAAAAATGTCTGAGGAATGTGAAAGAAATTATTCAATGGAAGCAACAATAGCTATGAAGAAATACTTCAGAACAAAATTCCAAGAAAAGGAATAAAGTGTTTCGATTTCAAAGAACGGATATAAAATTATTGCATTGTGAACAAAAATCTGAAGACTTTCTTTCCCTCAACAAAATCTTTATCATAAGAAAAGAAATAAAATAATAGACTGAAGGTTTTTGAAATTTTGGCGAAACTTTGTTGAGGGAAGGCAAGAGATCCCTTGGGAAACGTTTCTCCCATTCAGCTTGGTCTTGTATGAGGGGTTGATTATGTTCCTTGTTGATAAGGGCTAGAAACCAATTCGTCAGAATTCCTCCTCTTTTTTTTCCTTCTATTTGAGGGGATTCACAATGCCACTCCCTGAATCTGAAGTTTTTCGTCCTCTTGACGATTTCGGACTGTCACCAAAACAATTTCCTATCAGCTTCCATGATCTCCAAGTTGGATATGTTTTTCCCCTTTGTCTAGCAAATGATGAACACGTTTTCCCCTCCCATTGCTCACTAGATTTGTTTTTTCCTTTCTATTCTTTTGATACTCTCGATCCCACTACTCATCTACTCTCGAAGCAGGTTTCATATATCTTTACGAACGTAATAGTAACCGGAATACGAAAAGAGGAAGAGAGAAAAAAAAAATAGAAAATACTAGAAATGCAGGAAAAGGAACTGGAAAGAAAAAAAAAGTAAAAACAGAAACAACATTTGAAACATTTTTATTTATCTTACTTTCACATTACTTTTCTAAAATAAGAAATAGAGAATCTTCCCCTTTCCTTAGAGCCAAACGTTTTACACGTTGTTACTTTTGCTTTAGAAGTCTTCTACCGTATTTTATATCCCGAGTAATACAATGACAATCAATTCCGATATATTTGCTTTCCTTTTTTTCCCCCGTTTTCAATCTTTTTATTCGTCTAGAATTTATACTCCAGGACACCAAAACAATTAGGAAAGTATTCCTCAAAAGATTTAATTTCAACGGCGGAAAGTTCTTGCTATTTGTTTATCTAATTTTATCTCAAAGTAATGACTGTTTTCATTTTTCTCAGGTTTCATCAGTTGGACTTGTAATTTATCACCTTGGTCATAAGAATTAAAGTTTCATCGAATCTTAAGAAAAGCAAACGCGTGCTTTTTCAGTAATTAAATTCCTTTCCTGCGTTTTAATTCGAAGAAATACTTGGTTTGCAATAATCATTTTTCATCATTAGTGTTAGTGAAAAGATTTCTTTTTATTTTCTTTGTGATAATTTGTTCGAAGCAAATCTTGAAAGAACAATCTCATGGCGGGAGCGGATGACAATGATACAGGCGCCAAATACTTAGAGTTTATTTATGCATCTAAAGAAAAATGCATTGAATCATCATTCTTAATTTTTTTTTCTGATCTTCAAAGAAACTGCATACTAATTAATGCAATTTATCTCTCAGTGGCAACTAGATGGAAAGACGGAAATGACGTGCAGAAATTAATTGCTTTGCATAAAAATTTATAGCTTTCTTTTATTTTGAACTATTACCACAACACTCATTAACATTTCTTTAGAAATTGTGATTCAATATTTTTTTTTCTGTCAACGGTTATGTCATTTTTCCAATTCTGTATTATTACTTAATTAGTATTTATTATCAATACCTAATTCTGTATTATACTTGTAATATCACATCATACTAAGAATGTTAGTACTTAACTAGTATGTAATTTTATATCACATTTATCAGCATTATTCATATATCAGCACTTCAATACCGCAGTAATTAGTAGTACTCCCTTTAAAGTGAGTATAGAAATAAATTAAGTGTTCTTCTCCTTCATAAAGTGTAATTTATTTGCACAAATATTTTATGCCGGCATCTTGGCCTAGGTGTAGCTCGTCTTTCCGTGATCTGGGCGCCCCGGGTTAGAGTCCTGGAATGGATATGTTTGCTTTTTACCCAGTGTTCTATCTGTGAAATGTGTGAAAAAGCTTCCCCCCACCCCTGCAAGAAGGGGTTGTGCGAGCGAGTGTGTCAGTGTCATCCTCATATGAGCTAGAAGTCAGACTTCTCCCCTCGGGTGCTCAGGGGCATTTACCATCAGAAACAATTGCACATACTTGGCAGAAATCGATGCGGAATTGTCAAGTGCTATAAGTAACGAAAACAACAAATATTTTATAGATAATATATATAAATGTATGCTTCAAAAGCAGCATATGTGTTTTTCTTAAATATGCCGACAAAGGTAATATTTATTATCAATACCGAATCCTATATTATACTCATAATATTACTTCATATTTATAACATTTGTACTGAATTAGTAAGTAATTTTATATTCTATTTATCAGCATTATTTATATATCAATATTTCAAAACTCTAATAATTAGTGTGACTCACTTTAGTATTATTGTATAAATAAATTTCTGGTTCCTTTTTTTTCATGAAGTGTAATATATTTATACAAATATTTTATAGGTAATATAGATAAATACATGCTCCAAAAGTGTAAATGTTAATTTCTTAAATCTGCCGACAGCATTAACATTTATTATCAATACGTAATCCTGTATTATACTCATAAAATTACTTTATTTTTATAAGATTAGCACTTAATTAGCACGTAATTTTATATCCCATTTATCAGCATTATTCATATATCAGTGTTTCAAAACTATAGTAATTGGTGTTACTCACTTTAGTATTAGTGTAGAAATAAAAAAAAAAAAACGTGTTGCCCTTTTTCATGAAATGTAATATATTTATACAAAATATCTTATATGTAATTTATATAAATATATGCTCCCAAACTAGTATATGTGTATTTTTAAATCTGCCGACAACAGTAACTTTATTATCAATACCTAATCCTATCTTATACTCATATATCACTTCATATTTATAACATTAGTACTTAAATTAATTAGCTCGTAATTTTATATCCCATTTATCAGCATGATCAGTACTTCAAAACTATAGTAATTATTATTACTCTTTTTAGTATTAGTATAGAAATAAATTACTTGTTCCTCTTTTCCAAGAAATGTAATGTATTAATA
>JAPMOR010010167.1:0-20642 GCA_026543865.1 Argiope aurantia | reverse complement strand
GTGAAACAATTTTATTTATATTATGATAATTAATTTTAATAAAATGTTTTAAGGAAATATTGATTTCGGAAATAATCTGTAATTTTTTACTCCAAATTTGCATGGTTTAAATGGAAAACGAAATAAATATATATCAGTCGAATATAACAGAACAGACGGTAAAAAACCCATAAGGATAAATATCACTAGGACATATTTAATTACTTAATAAGCCATCAAGTTAATTTTATGAAATGATAGTTATATTATTAGTTATAACAATGTCTAATTTAATGAAATGAATGTAAAGCCAGTAATATAGAACTGCATTTATTTTCTTTATTGTATGATGATTTCTTTCGTTTTATATTACTATTTATTTTTTTTTGAATCAAAAAAAAAAACATTCCTTAACACTGTAGTCATGGGAAAACGAAAACTTTAAAGAAACGTAGGATTTCTCAAATCAGCGGATTAAAGCTCAATTTAAAATTGTTGATGAGTCGAAAGTACAACATTCTGTATGTAACTTATAAGTTTTAATATATTTTAAAATTCTCTAGATTTTTATCTTATCCAGGCAAATTACTGTGAGATATATTTAAATGCCCGGTTACGCTATAACACGGGTACTAAAATGTGAAATGATACAACCATACCCATTCCAAGGATCCAAGCCCAACCTTAAAATGTATGATCCATCATCAGGATATGGCTGATTCAACTACACCTCATTGCCTTATCCTCCAGGGAAAAGACAGCCCACCAACTTCTCACCCCATTTTTAATGCTCCCCCATTGCTCTTTTGAAAGAGGCTTGCTCACTCCCCTCCCCACTTTCCACTCGTGAAAGACTTGTTATAAGGGAGCGTCTCCTACGATATCCAATTGCCAATAATTATTTTTAAAAAAAGCATAAAATATATCTCATAAAAGTCATAAAATATAATCTTACTAATTTCAGATTTAAAATCATTTTATACCAATTTTCGAAATATATACTCCTTTTTTCATAATTTAGCGATTTTAAATTATTGTGTTTAATGTAATAAATCATCTTAGTATCGTCTGAAATTATATTAGATAGGTTACCTTCAAACGGGTAGGCACTAGGTTATTAAAATTAAACTTCAATACTAGTTCACTTTCATTGATTTCCATGTTATTTTATCAATTATTCAGTAACTTCTATTAATAACAAAACATTTCAATATAAATTATTCAGTGACTACGTTAAATTTCTATTCTTCCAAAGGTATTCCAGTCATCAATTGTTATCAAGGAGCTTTTATCTTTCCTGTTGAAAAATAATTCATCATATAATTAAATATAAATAAATTATTCAGTCTGGTTAGACAATGTTAAGAATATTAAAAATAATAGCGTTAGAACATTTGATAGGTAACTAAATGACTTTGAAAAATGTTCAACATTTGCAACTTATTATATTCTTTCATAATTTCAGTACCTGGAAAATCTGAGCAGTTTTTTTCATCGTAAATAAAATCCTATGGCTTGTTTAAAGTTAAAACTGAAATGGAATTGAATTGCAAAAGTGGCATTGAATTTCAGAAAAATGCATATATATATATATATATATATATATATATATATCATTGAATAGGTGTTCATTCGTTTAGATGCGAGTGGAAAAAATAAAATCACAAAAAAAAAGATTTTTCTTCTTTTTTTTCAGCTAATAGCTTCTTAATTAATGCAATTTGCTTAATTCATGAGGTATATACTTTGTATAATATAAAAGAATAACAGAACTCATTTTTAAAAAGTAATCCAATTTATAATTAATGCAAATGTCAAAAATAATTTTTAGCTTTCAGAAGATTGAAAAAAGTTTAATTAATTCCATTTCAAAAAATATATATATTTTTACTTTATTGATTCTATTTATTATTATGACTTATTTTTAACTAATAATGAAGTCTTCAATATTACATTGATTTCTTATTCAGTTTCGTTTTACAAGTAAAAGAACTCAATCATGGTCAAAAAAAAACTAAATAATATTCTTGTAATTTTTTCATTTAGTTTTTAATGAAAAGACAGTTTTTCTGGTAACAAAATAAGAATCATTTGATTTACAAAAATATTAAAAATACATAAATAAATGAAATAAATTTCCGTGTTTTATAAAACGAAAATAATTCTAGATTTATTGGAGAAATAAAATTCTTGATAACAAATTTGTAATTCCTCAAAAAATGTAAAACTGCTCATAAAAAATACTTCAAAAATATCCTCCTTCCCAAAAGGAAAATTATTAAAATTTTAGAATGCAATGAATAGGAATATCAAGGCTATTTAAAGATTATTTCAAATTAATTCAAATTTATAAAATAGAATTTAAGCTTTCAAATTATTGGAAAATATTAACGTTTTGCATACAAAATATGAAGCATTAAGAATTTGGTATTCAGTGAATTTACATATAAATAGTCTACAGTATTATGTACTTTTTTATACAGCAGTTTTTATTTTGTATCAAATTTTGTCACTTATTTTGGTATTTCCTTTGATCAGAATTTACCATACAGAGATAAGTAATGTTTCTACAGTTTTATTCCTATAATGGCTGAAATATTCCAAAACATACACAGTTCCTAATTTTAAAAAAACCTTCATGTTGTTAGTCTTTCTTTTTGCCATCTTAATAGTTTTTGAAAGTTCATATAGAGTTTATAACTTGTGACATTTAATTAGTAACTACTTTATTTAACAGAAAATAACCATTACTTAGATAATTCAGAGCAAATCAGAATAAAGTATTATATAAAATGTACCTCATATATTTCACAGTTAGTATTCAACCGGATTTCCTTAGCATTTTTATATTAATTTGATGCTGCCATATTTGCATCAGAAACCTTAGTTGTCCAGCATTTAATTCCATTGCATGTCAAACTCTCTGTAATGTTTGGGTCAAACTCTCTGTAATGTTTGGGTCAAACTCTCGTCTTTTATTTCTTGGGGCTAATTGTGAGGCCAATATGATTCTTGCGTTTTCCTTCGCTGCATCAAATAAAGTTCTTAGAGATTCTTTTGCATCTCGTAATTACCATATGAATTTATGATGAGACGAATAAATTATTACTGAATATTTATTTTTGAGCTAAATTTGTTTTTTGCGTTATATTCTTATTTTATCACACAAATGTTTTAACATATTAAATACATAAATTATTCTTCAACTTACATTAGGTGAAATTTCTCAAAAAGTCATGTGAAATATTACAAAAATATTTTCAATAAATCCGGGTCTATGAGTTCTAGGAATGAAAGTCACTTTTTTCTCTTTTTTTTGAAGTCACAATAATACATGCATTTCTTAAAGAGAAAAATGTGGAAAATGGGAGATGGAAATAAAATTAAGAAGAAAAACAAGATTCAGAAATTTGAAGAAATAAGTAAAAGAAAAGTTGTATAAGGAACTATCTTCATTGATTAAAGATGCTTGGATTTTTTTTTTCAAATTTTATTTTTAAGAAATTAAAATAGGCAATACTTAACTGCTCTTACAACTTTTCATGATTAATTTCAACTTTCAAGTAGTAAAACTTTAACCTCCTTTATGAATTTATTATCATAATTTGAATTGCATACCTAATAAGTTATTCCACAAAATCTGTTAAGTTCAATACAAAAAGAATATATTATGTGCAAAAGTATTTATCCTAACATAAATTAATTTCAACTTTTTCCCTGCTGGATTTTATGCTATGAATTTATAAATCTCTATATGTTTCTTATCGCATGAAAATACTTGACATTCGAGTTAATTGCATAACATTTTTTATTACTTAAAGAAGATTTCAATTCCAAGTTTAAACTGATAAATCTTGTTTATTGTTAATTATAAAAATTCGTTTATTCAACTTCATATAGATGTTCTTTCGTCGTCAAGTCTAATCACTTGATATCTATTCTATAGTATAATTCTATAATCTTAATATCTATCTATCTTAATATATATCTATCTACCTGTATCTCAGAGCATCAAACAAAATGCTAGCCTCCAGATGCCACTCAAATTTATTTCTACTGCCTGAGAAGTCTTCAATGTTCAACCCAAATAGCATGCCTTTCTCCACTCACCCCATTGAACTAACTGAAAGCGCTGCACAGATGGACTGAAAATCTCCCTGGAAGAGTGCACCAGCTTGACTGGCTTATGACTCGGCAACATCTGTGCGTTGACGTATGAAGTATTAAAAAGAAAGAGAATAAGGTAATAGCAGCCAAGATTAATCGCATTATATTCTCTTCTAGCTTATACAGTTTTCAGAGATCATAATTTTTCCCTTTATACTTTTCAATTTATTTGTCTAGTTTCGGACAGAATCAAAAACCTCATCCAGGAACCAGCAAAAGTGAATTTTTTCCCCTCTCCCTTTCGAAAGATTACTCATTCAATTCATGTATACTACGAGTGTCATAAACGGATTTAGAATTTCGCTTACGATCATTTAATTTTCTACGTTTTTCCTTGTAATTGTAGTGGTTGTGAACTTTTGACCCAAACATAGATTTCATCATTCAGTTTTATTTTAAATGTGATATTCATTTATTTCTACATTATAAAAATAGAGTATTATGTAGTAATATTATTTAATACTATAAAATGAAATAAAAAAATGTTTTTAAAAAGGTAGTTATTGAATCTTCGAATTACAAAAATAATGTTGCTATCATTAAAGTTAATTTGAAGAATATGACTATTTTTTGCTGAAAATTGAAAGTAGGTTCCTACCAGTTTTATTTAAAGTTTTAGATTCTTTTTGAAGATAAATGTTTTAATAAAAAAATATTTCCTGTTATATTATGATACGTTTAGCTACGGTGAGCATCAGTTTTCATGTCGTTTAATTATCTCCATCATAACCATCAATTGTTGCATTAATTTTATAATGATATTGAAAATAGCTGAAAGAATCGAAGTTACCATTGGTATTAGGTACATTGCACATTTTTTTTCTCTATCTCCACTCAGTTGTAAGATAAATGCAATGAAGACATGGAACGACAGAGACATGGAAACATTTTTCTTCTTACTTTATTTCTTCTAAAACTGACACACATTTAAAACATCCTGTGAAAACTGACAAATTGTATAAAAATTTTACATTGATTAAAAATTAAATAAACATTAATGAATGAGTAACGATTTGTGTACGAATTTTATAAAAGATTAATTTTAACTTTCTTACACGGTTACGGATGTTAATATTCAAATGTTTCCGATTTTTAAACTATTGTAAGTAAAAAATAATAGCAAACCACCAATTAATATAAAATAATTTTGTTCTTTGAAAATCTTAAATGTGACATTAAACTCTTTGAAAGGCCATGTCAACTATTAGTCGCATTAATAATACAATTTTTGTTTAATCTGTTTCATAATAATTTAATATAAAAAAATCTGCATTCCTTTTTCACCTTTCTTTGGCGTATTTGCTTAACATTTATAGAAAGATTTCGAGTCCATTATGTTATTTACAGCTTCATGGCGACCATACAAAATTCAAATTAAAACGTTCAGTAAAATATCAACACCTATGAAAATATTATTTTAAACTAAAGGCACAACAAACACTTGAAACACATAATTGATTTAAAAGTAATATAATCTTGTCATCAATTACAATTGAATATTGTCGATTCAAGTCACGTTTAAGCACTTTTTGTGTCAAGGTACAAGGCTTGGATTCAGTTTTATCATTTTATTATACCCCAATATTTTTGAAGTCAGCCGTTTGCTGAAATCAAGAGTTTTGGTGTGTGATAAGGCAAAAAATCAAATTGTTGAAAATCAAAATTTTAGAACTGTCAAAGATAATTGTTGAAATGAAATTAAGGGTTTTGAAAGATTTTTTGAAAAGAATTAAACAAATATTCTTTGGCTGGCATTTACATTTTTCACATAAAATTTGTTGAAATTTTTCACTTTAGAGAAAACAAGAGACATCAATACTATATTATTAATTCATTAAATGATATCTGCGGTGTTGACGACGAAATTTTTGAACAGTTCAACAGTTCAGAAACTTAAACCCATCAACTAATGGAGAGATATATTCAGTAAACAATATTTTTTAGGCTTGAAAACAAGTGAAATACAGATTTTATCCTTTAAAAGTTTATTATACAATTAGATAGTTCTAACATTTGTATTCCATATAAAAGTTCATGGGTTGCAGCTTTCAAATTAATCTGATTTCAAAATTACGAGCATAATTTCGAGAAGCATACTATATATATATATATATATATAAGTTGAAATTTAGATCGTGTATGCATTCTTTTATTCGCATGCCAGATTGATTCAAGGATTCAATTTTACTATTCAAGGTGGAAAGTTTAATATAATTTTACAATAATATGTATAAAGTAAAAACATGCCAATGGCCTTTCCAATAGTCTCATACAGATTTAATAAATAATCAAAGTTCAATATTTTTGAAATATGTAGGAAATGTCTTCTAAGTTATGAGTCCCAAATATTGTAAAAACTTTTGTCGGAAAAATGAATCAAGCAACTAATATAACAATTTTTACTAAAGTTTATGAAACCGTTTCTTTTCAATGATATTTAACAAAAAAGATGCTTAATTATTTTGGATAATAAAGCAGGGAAACTTGCTTTATAATACTGGATTTGAGTTCTCAGTAATTTTGATACTTCTATTCCAAACAATGACAAAACATTTTGGAATGATTTAGAATTCTTTAAACTAGAATAATAAAACTTTTTCTTGTTATTTTATATTCCCATGAATAAAATAAATGCTTATATTGCAAATATATTTAAAACAAACACTTCAGAAATCTATATGTTTTAAATGTTGAGTGTTTTGAATACAAAGTATTTCAATGCCCATGACATGAATATCATTCAAGAATTTTTAGCAGAAATGCATAGGAAACACAGCATTTTCATTGTTGAAGTAACTGTTAAAGAAGAGATTCCTTAATAATAGAGGGAATTAAAAATTATAAAAATATTACGCAGAAATAGTTCTTGTTGCTACCTTTGATGAAATTAATCTAAGTTTTTAATGAATAAACTGTGAATATTTATTCTTAACAGTTATGATAACGACATGCTTCGTTTTCCAAAGTGTGAAGAATTTAATATTTGTTTTTCAATTTGTCAGGGAGCTTCAATAGATTAGTTCATTGGTGATATTTTATAATTATTTCTTTACTGCAAAGTTTTTTTTCTATCACACATTTATAAATAAATTCAAATGATCGGAAATTTCCATTTAGATTCACATAGCTTAGATGCATGTCTGTCTGAAAAATATAATTAAAAATTATGCTTACCTTTCCAACTATCTTTGAACTTTTAATGCATTTAAGAAAAAGTAACTTAACCTTTCTGTAAAAGAACGAATTTGTGGAAGATTATCTGAATAACGAATTGTTGTTAAAGTGTGATAGCACTTCTGTATATGATTCTTGAGTATCTTAGTATCATTCTTCTCCTAAATTTTTAAACATTGGGAATTTTTTTATATATTTCAAATTTGATAAAACGTATAGATAGAAGGTTGTGTTTTTTAAAACATGGATAGCATTTGCATAAAATATCTAGATATAATTTTAATAATCAAAAACATTGAAAATATCCGTTTCTAAGATTAATTTCTTACTGCGAAGTGGGCAGTCAGTGTTCATTATGCCACTAGATACTCTCTCATCATATCTTTTCATCTTAACAAACCCACCTACGACCTTGAACAAATCTGGTGGATCAACTTTATGGGAAAAAAGATGTCGAAAGTGAAAATTAAAAACCTTGTGCGGTTTCTGGAAGACAACAAAGAATTTATTTCTCCGGAGTCAAACCCTGAATAATTTTTTACCTCCTTTATCAATAAAGTCCTTCTCTAAAAAATATTTTCATTAAAATTCTTGAACTCATATTCTCCACTAAACTTTCCCTTTCTTCATTATTGTACATTGTATAGTTGTTGTGTTGTAATTTTTATTGTATGTACTCTAACATTTTTTTTCTTCCAAATAACTCTTTCCATGAATATCCATTCTACTGACAGGGAATTCTAGAGATTCCAAGTTCGGGGATATTCTGTGGTGAAAAGAAAAAGAAATATAGCCAGAATAACAGTGATTATTTACACTTCAAAATAATGAATAACTTTTAAACGTAAGCAATTAAATATTTCAAACATATTTTCAGTAATTTATATGGTTTATATTCACATGCTATAATCAAAAGAAACTTATGTAAATATTTTCTTGAATAAATTATATTTTTACACGGTTTATTAATATTCAAATTGAAATCTAATATCATAATCATTTTTAAATAAGTTTGTCAAACATGCTTATTTAAAAATGATTTAAACTTTTACATAATTAAAATAATACTCGAAATGTCATCTAGTTTCATTACTGAATCCATTATATAATTCAATGAACCTAATTTCAAATTTCTTGTGAAGCGAACTGCCTAATGAGCTAATAATAGAGAGCGAATTAAATCTCAATTAGTCTGGATTAGCAGATATCTATGTACTTATGTAACTACACGTATGCTGCTTTAAAAATGAAAGAAAAATTTTCGAACCACTACAAAAACGCCAGCATATACAACTAGTTATTTGAATTAAGTGTTTTCTTAAGTAAAAATAAATTTTTCCATCTGCGGCAAGTATTTAGTTTTAAAAGTATTAAAAACTTACTTTACCAGATAAAAAACAAAATGCAACTAAAAACCAATAACAGCAGTTATTTTAAATCACTGTTACTTTTTCCCCTAATTCATTCTTAAAACCTTATAAAGGAAAGCTATTATACAAAAAAGGTCTTGTTTTTGCTACACGCTATAAACAGTACGACCTGTATGTATGCTCTGCAACGAAGGGCACCAGAAACACAGGTGGCCTGTTCCAATAGATTTAACCGACTCTGTAATTACCCACCGCATCGTTAAATTTAATGTTTCATACAATCTTAGTAAATCCCTGCTTCGCTGCTCAGCTGGTGAATAACTTTCCTCAGCTAATGCCATAAACATAAGCCCCCTACGAATTTTGTGTTTGGATGAAGAATGTTCTTTATGGTGTGTATTCGCTTCACAGCCCGGCAAGCATAAGTCAATGCATATGCAGAGATTTTATTAGTTTGTTAATCTAAATTACTTTCTAATTAAAGTGAAATATCCTGTTAATGGTCGAAAAATGCAAGCTGATTCCTTCCCAACGGGGTTTATGTGTCAGAAAAGATTGAAAAGTTATTTTAAAACTCGAGATTTTGGAAGCACAAATTTTGCGCTGTGAAAAGAATTTCTAATGTGAATGAGCAGTTTCATTGAATAAATTCTGGTAAGTCTAAACAAAATTTATATGTGTCAATAATATTTTAAATACCCATATTTTACTTATTTTAAGCACTTTTTTTTTCTTTATTGCTTTGAAATTCTTCAATATTCTAGTTCATGTTATTTGAAAGACTACATTTTTGCTCCAATTTTATAGTTAATTTCTTTTTTAAATTTTCACCGAGGTTATTACTTAAACCTTATGAGAAAAATAAATTTCAAAGTATAAAAACTATATGGCAAAACAGTCACAGAAAATATTATATTATAATGAATGATGGTTAAATTTCCATATAAACAGATATAGCTAAAATCTTGTATAATAATTATAGTTAAAGCTGTAAATAAAGAATGATATCTCAAAAACAAATAAAAAGACATTTTTAAAATTTCTAATGAGAAACTAAACATTACATTCAAATGTTGCATTTTATAACCAATATAAATACTGCATCCCAAATTAAACGTTACTAGGGGAGTTTTAGTTAAAATATTGAGTGCGGTTTATGCATAAATCACTTCTAAAAGACATTTTTATTTGAGTTTCAAAGTTCCTAATGCATGCATTAAATAGTTTTATGAATAAAATATATTCATAAATTTCTATGTAACACTGCATAATGATAAAGATTTTGAAGATAATGATCCTTCATTCTGAATCTTAAAATGTGTATTGCATCGGTTTCGTCCATTGATGTTTACAGAAAAAAAAATCTGGTAGTGTCCCTCCTCTTCAAGTTTTCTAACTAATTGGATACAAATTTTGAATAAATTTATAAAACAGCAAGTATACTACCAAATGAACATTGTGCGAAACAAATGCTTTAATGTATGCGGATAGTATAGAGCTGAAATATGGGTATTCTTCTTTTAAGCTTTAAAAGATGGGCCAATGAATTAAATATTTTTAATGAAATTCGTGTTTGCAGATAATTTTGCAAATGATACTTAATTTCTTATAAAGTAGAAATGAAATGTTTTCCGATAATTTTGGAAACGATAATTAAATTCTTCTTAATTTAATTAGAATAATTTGAGATTATTTGGCTAATTCGGAATGAATTTTGCAGATGTTCATTTTAACTTTAAAAGATCGGAGGATCAATTAAATATTTTTAATGAAATTCAATTTTAGTGGATAATTTTGCAAACGATAATGACATTCATCTTAACTCAATTGGAATAATTTAAAAGTCTTGAGATAGTTCGGAATGAATTCCTCAGATATTCACTTTTTTTTATTCCAAAAATTAGCTTCAATTGGGAAAGATTTTTTTAATATTTTGTGAATGTGTCCTCGTATTAGGTAAATTTCAGCAAGCAATGAGTTATTTCCCAACTAATTTATTCCTTTGTCAGCTTCACTTATCTGAATACAACGATCTCTAACTTTATATTAAAGTTTAATTTTTACTGCGTCACACGTGAAAATATTTTTTTTCGAAATTTCTGTTCCATCACAAATTTCTTCTGTATTGAGTGCATTTCATTCATATTTTCAAAACATTTTTCTTTGTATTAATTTATTTTCGATCAGTTCCTTTTCATGATTTGAAAAATGATTTCTGCAGTTTCAAAGGGCAAATTTCAAGAGCAAAGGCCTACAAATTTGAATGCAATTATCAAACAAATATACACTTAGATGTCCTTTAATTAGATATTTTAAAGATTTGAAACAAAGATATTAGAAAACTAATCTGAATATTATCAAGATATTTATAGAATGTAATCTAGATATTTATAGAATATAGTCATGATATATACATAATACAATCAGATGCTAATGATTTGTAAAAATGCAGCGGTATGATTACACAAGAGCGATTTATGGAAAGACGATGTCAAAATTCAAAGAAATCTATTTATTTCCCATATTAATTCTGTCTAGACTGATTAGAATAAAATCATTAAAAATCTAGGAATGTACATTTTCCATTGTAGCTCTTTGAAATGAGATTTTCGCAACACAATTAACATTTCAGTTATTTCTTTTTAAACACATTAGCAATAATTGAATGGAAAATATAAAAAAAAATATTTTGGAGCTTGAAAATATGCTTTAATTGCCATACGTAAAATTCTTTCTAGATTTTTTTTTTTTAAATGAAGTCTCATTCGAAATTCTTGGATATATTACGATAATGCACTTAATTATTGAATTGAATAAAATTCCATTTTCAAAACAAAGAATACTCTTTAGTGTATTTTAATCTTAATCCCAATAAGCATATGGAAATTATCAATGAATGCACTTTTGTCAATTCTATAAGAGATTGAACCAACACATTTTCATGAATTACCATCATAAATTATTATTAATCATACTTTTTGTAATATTAACGAAATAATAAATTTCATCTGCGAATTATTTCCTGCAGTATTCTATTTAAATTTAAATTAGATTAAAATTAAAGGAAACTTAGAGAGATATGTGAATAATTTTGTGGAACAATGCATTTGATATCATCTTTGATTTCAATTAGAAATTTTCTATTGAGAAATTGATTTGCTTTAAATTGCAATAAGAAATTATATAGTTTATAAGCCTAAGCCCAATGCCATATTTTCAAGAAATATTGAAGATATGGCCAACATTAATGTTGGCCTTATGGCGAGACAAGTTCTTGATATGAAAGTCAGAACAATAATGTGGTGAATTTAGTTCGTAAATTAACGGAATTCAACATTTCAAAGAACATTCATTTTATATTCCAAGACAAAAATACTGTTTTGTGGTGGTGTATAAAAACTTGCATAATACCCCAAATCTCGAAGAGCTAGTTTACAAATTTCATGTGAAATGAAATAGAACTCTCATTTATTATTGAGGATTTCCTTATTGCAGGTGTGACATTTTTGTGATTTACTGTTCACAAGCTAAATTAATGTTAGTCTTATGGCGAGAAATTTTGTGATGTTCGAAAAGCCAAAACAAAAATTTGCTGAATTTAGATTATAAATGTGCAGAAATAAACCTTACAACAATCATCAATTTTATGATATAAGCTAAATAAAAGTACTGTTTTATGATGGTGTTTAAAGATATGCATAATATCCCAAATCTCAAAGAGCTAGTTTACAAATTCTATCCCCCATATCAGGTGAATATACTTTGAACCTTTTCGGTAACAGATTTCTAAGCTCAGAACTTTACAATAGTCACATACATGTTGTTGAGTTGTGGAATCTGAAGCAGAAAATTTCACATACTTCTTATTCTTTGAGTTTCAGCGTATTACATATCCTCGGGTGAGCAGAGTGGTCCTACAATCCCGTCTTTGTAGGAATGTAGAACAGAATTCAAAGATCGAAGCAATCTTCTGCACGAAGTAAATTCGTATAAAAAATATTAATGATTAATGATTTTCAATAGATTATTCATTAATTACTGACTCCTTGGTTCTAAGTTAGACACATCTGTGATTTGCAGCAACTTAAGCAAAATTAATGTTGGCCTTATGACTAGAAAAATTCTTGATTTTATGAAAGACAGAACAAAAAGGGGGTGAATTTAGAACACAGCATTTCAACAAACATTCATTTTATATTCCAAGACAAAAAATTACTGTTTTGTAATGGTGTATAAATACATGCATAATACCCCAAATCTCAAAGAAGTAGTTTGCAAATTCTATTTCCCATATGAGATGAAAATACTTTGAACCTTTTTGGCAACAAATTTCTGAGCTCAAAGCTTTACAATAGTCTCATAAATGTGGTTGAGTTGTGAATTCTGAAGCAGAAAATTTCACATATTTCCCGCTCTTTGAGTTTCAGCGCATTACGATACCCTCGGGTGAGCAGAGTAGTCCTTCAATCCCGTCTTTGGAGGAATGTAGAACAGAATTCAAAGATCGAAACAATCTTCTGCACGAAGTAAATTCGCACATACTTTGCCGTGCCAGGCCCTAATTAGCTAGGACTCAGAAATTTAAATTAGAGCTGGGACAGAACCACTTGTTTGCTCTCAGTATGGTGTGAAAGGTAACTATGTGGATCGGAATGCGTTATTCAAGGGGTGGTTTCAGTCGCGATGAATATTAATTAGTTTCTATTTTTCACGATTGTGTCATCTGCATTTTTATTATGCTTTTAATTCTGATGCATTCTAGATGTGTATATTTATCTTAAATCATACTAAAGAGAATTGTGTCATTTGATATCACATAAGAGAACTTATGAATATTGATAATTCAGCTTAAGTCATGATAATATAACTTTTTTCTACTTACTTTTGGATTTCTAAGCACTTTCTATTAAATTAAACAAGAAGAAATTAAAATTTATGATCTATCCTTTAAAATTGTCATCATATCAACAAGTTATATGTTAAATTATTGAGAATGATATTACATTAAAAGATTGTAGGTAAGTTAGTTCTATGAGTAAAATCATTTCTAGCCGTTAAAAGGGGATTGATGGCTAGAAAATACAATTTGCTATACCTGTTTAATACTGCAGAAAATGCTGATTATTTATTCCGGCCTCTGAGAGACAGCAATTTTCTGATTACAGAAATTATTTCTTCCTTTAATTTTGGGTGAACTTTTCATTAACATTTCTTAAATATTTTAATCTCATTTCAATGATGTTCATAAGTTTTTTTTATTTATTTAGAAAGTAACGTTTGATGAATCTGTTCACTGCATTTTTATTCATTTCTATTATATTTTATTTCTGCCACAAATGATTTGCATAAAAATTAGTACGAGACATTTGTATATCTACTTTATACGCTTTTAGAACATCTTTTTCAAACAGAATAATAATTATAAATAAATATAACATATATAGATTGCAGCATGCCTCATATGAAATACTGATAAAAAACACACTCGAAACTTTCTATATTTCATACTACTGAACATTTAATATTATTTACAATTATTAATAATTTCATGAATGCTGGTAAAAATATGTTTTTAATTTTCTCTTAGGATTTTTTTTATTATCAAGCAATGATTAGTACTAAAAAAATTTACTCTGATAATTTCATACAGAATTATTGCTTCAATAATCAATAATATAGTCATTTTTTTAAATTTTCATAAATTGCAAACAATTATTAAGTATATTATTGAAATACTCTGTTATTAATTTTAATTATTGTATTAATATTCATCCGCACTAATGTGATATTAAATACAATTATAAAAAGCATCAATGAGTTTTAATGTTCCCTTTTTCTTTGAAATATTTATCAAATACAAATAAATCTGCCAGGCATTTTCTTACATTTATATATTTCCTTAAATATGAACAAAAAATAAATTCTACAAATTTAGGACACAGAATTTATCAAAGTCCAAAGAGTAATTTGAGTATGTATGTTTGCTCTTAATCTTTCTTTCTTTTTAACCGTTTATTAATATTGTCACGTAGGTACTTTATTATAGAACTCAATGGCCCACACACAAGAAGTAGAGCTAAACCAATTTATCAACTAAACTCTGAACTTAGAACACAGTGACTGACAAATCTTCTGCTTTTATACTATCAGGGAAAGTTCTAGAATACTTTTCTGGAGACAGTAAGAAAAGTCCAGAACACTTGTCTGGTAAACTAAAGAAATGTCCAGAATTTTCTGGAACGTGAAATAAAGGAAAACATAAAATTAAGGAACCAAATATTTGCACAGACTGAGAATCGCATTGTCTCTAGCGGGATTCGAACTTACGATCGCCTGATTAAGAGATCAGTGCTATGAGCATTCGGCCATCGAGGGTCGATTTCCTCTTTTCAATGCTGCAATATGATATGATAAATAGTATTATTGGTCCCTTTTGTCTGTTTCCAGTGCTGTTTTAGAACTCACGTGGACAAGTTTATCTTGATGTCAAAGACCGATAAACACCGTCGGTATATGAATACCAATAGCAACCGTCTAATGTTGTATTAATACAAATAGAGAAAAAAAACGCATAACAATAAATCTGACTAGAAGGCACTGCAAATTTTACAAAGCGTACAATATAAAAATAAATCATAATCAATAATAGGAAAATATAAACGTTAAAAAAAAGAAAAATAATCCATGATAAAACAAACTACTCAAAATTGAAAAAAGGAATAGAAAACTGACAACCATTAAAAGTATAAAATATCAAACGAATTCAAAAGAAAACTTAGAAAAAAATAAATTGAAAGAAAAAATTTAAAGGAAATAAAAGAAAATAACCCTTTGTTGGAATTTCACATTATTTTACTGAAAAATGACAATTAAGAAATATTTTCAAGTAGAAAGCAATAACAGTTAATTGGAAAGATTATACAAGAATGGATAGTTCGCAATAATAAAAATAAATCTGAAATATTTTTTAAAGGCTTAGGAAGTAACTGGAAATATACTGACACATAAATGAAAAAATGAATATAATAATCAATCAATATAATCTATAACTATATAATCTATAATCTATCTATAGTATAAACTATAACTATAATCTATAATCTATCTGTAGTATAAACTATAACTATAATCTATAACTATATAATCTATAATCTATCAATATAATCTATAATCAATATAATATAATCTATGAACTCACTGATGTAACATTTTACAATTTACGTTAAAATATTTATAATTTAAAAATTTTAGTAGAAAATCTTAATCGACCAAACAATAAGAGCACTTTTGAAAAATGTCTTTAATTCTATATGTCTTCTGTATAAAATAACATGCAAACAGTATAAAATGCAAAAAAATGATATAAAATTTCCAAAAAAATACAGTAATATCAATAAAAACAAAATGTTGCCTAACCAAGCAATAAAAAAACTAAAGTAATTACCTTATTGTTGTCCACAGAATTAAAAATAAGAAAAACAAGAATTTATTTTTAGAAATAAACCAAAAAATTACCAAGAGTTCTAATCAATCGAAAAAAAATTGGCTGAATTACAAAAAAGGGAGAAATTATATCTTTCGACGTGTTTCTCACAGTTCATTTAATACCGAAACTTCAGTGCAAACAAAATATTAATAAAAAAAAAAATGGTTAAAAATCCGAATTGGCAATGTAATTAAATAAAGGAGCCTGTTTTGATGAAATATCAGCAATCTAAAAAGAGAAATATTAACCGAACATATATCTGCTTAATTTTTATTATTTATTTAAATTTTGTGTGTTTGTTTAGCGAAAAGTTTTCAATCAAGTGTCATAATATTATTTTAATACAATTCATGAATTAAGACTGAACTCTGCAACAGTTCTATACTACATTCTAAGCCATACTACCTGAATGAATGTTGATTCTAACATTTGATTCTAACATTTTTTGCAGAAACGCCACTTTTAAATTAGTGCAGTAAAACAACCATTTGTAATGATAGTTGAGTACCAAGGCCAACATTATCGGTGAGAATCAGCAATGTGCTGTAAATTTTCTGGTTCAATAGCAGCATAAAGAAGTGTTCAAATGAAAAGGTACGAAACTACACCGTGGGTATAAATGAAGATTTTATTCAAAGTATATACCATAGGCCGAAGCACAATAATCCCATTAATTAACGAGCCGAAGAGTTCCTTGTTCCCAGATTTCATGTGACCGTGACGGGACAGAGTCCTTCACAACGTCCTTGAGTTCGCCGTCTGAGTTAAAGCGCTTCCCTTTCAAATGTTTTTTTTTTCAGAACCATTAACTCCGATGCATACTGTGAGACACTCCGAAGACTACGCAGGTTTATCAAGAGCAAACGACCGGGGATACTCACGGAATTTGTGGTTCTGCTCCATAATAACGCGCGTCTACACGTCTCCAGTGTTGCACACACTGAACTGGCCATGTTGAAGTGGTAGCAGCTCGATCATCTGTCCTACAGCCCGGACATGTTGCCCTCGATTGTCATGTGATTTTTTCCTCTGAAAAACATCTGAAAGGGAAGCGCTTCAACTCGGAAGACGAACTAAAGGATGCTGTGAAGGACCGAGTCTCGTCATGGCCACAGGAATTTTGGGAACAAAGAATCACGGAGGGTATGGTTCTACTCAATGATTACGCGCGTCCACACGTCTTCAGGGTGACACATGCGGAACTGGCCAAGTTCAAGTGAAAGCAGCTCAACCATCCACCCTACAGCTCGAGCATGGCGCCTTGCGATTTTCATGTGTTTGGTCCCCTGAAAAAACATCTGAAAGGGAAGCGCTTCAACTCGGAAGACGAACTAAAGGACACTGTGAAGGACTGGGTCTCGTCAGAGGCACAGGAATTCTAGGAACAAGGAATCCTTTGGGTCTCTAATAAATGGGATCGTTGGGCTGACGCCTATTGTGCATATCTTTAATAAAGCCTTCATTTATACCCACAGTGTAGTTTCCTATCTTTTCATTTGAACACCCCTTGTATTTTGTATGTGGTTCATGTGGTACAAATGGAAGTCATATTTCCATAGGACTTCCATTTGTAGTTAAATGCAATTTCATAAGATAATCAGAGAACCTTCATCCGGAAATAAAAATTTACACCTAATTCGGAAGTTGTTTCTCTTATTTATTTAAACTTTTATTTGCATACATTAAGCTGCAAAATATTTCTCTTATAGAACATGGTTCATTAAAGTATTTCCAAAATCGAGAATGATTGCCTAATGTCATCACTATTAAAGCTAAGCCCTGGTTTCTAGTTTCATGATGGTCTGTCAAAAGTGTCGATTTTCAAAAATCACGGAAAAAAATATAAACAAAGCTTGAATATGTCCATAATGTTTCATTTAAATAAATAAGCAAATGAATGCATTTAATCGTAATAAGCAAATAAACATTTAATCACAAAAATGGTTATCTTAAAAAAGCGTAAATATTTAGTTATTGCTATACCTAATAATGAAAAATGAAAAGAAATGCTGCGTCTAAATTAGGAAAGGGGGGTTTGTATACATTTCTTTAAGAAATAAATGTGAAAGGCTAAAATAAATATAATTTTCCAATAAAATTTGGAAGGATCCATTCTTTACATATGCAATATATATGCTGTTTATCAAATTTTTCTTGCGCATATAGTAATAATTAACTAATTTCCCAAATTAAAAAAAAAGTACTAAATTACCGATTTATTTTTTTAATAAAAAAGTATTACTACTTATTAATATCAACATAAGTAGCCAATAATACAAAAGTGGAACTCTTTAATTAATTTTTAATTTCATTATAAACTATTTCAAAACATTACATTTTCTTATGAAATGATTTCATTTTTCATTCATTTCATCCAGGCATTTTTTCTGATGATAAAATATTTTAAAGGATGAAAATTTGATTTACAGATCTGTCTCTCATTATCTAAGAAGATCTTCGTTATTTGCAATATGATTATTAAATGACGGATCTTCGAAATTAAAAAAAGAAATTTACAAAAAAAAGAATAATGAAAATTTTGTTAATAAACAAAAGAAAAAAAATTTTTTTAAATATATCAACCAAAAATGAAAAGAAAAAGAAAAGGATAAACAAAAAGACATTTTTCGTTTTTCCATCAGGAAAATTTTTGTTTTCAGATCGATACTAAATTATTCTTAAAAAAATATAATGTTATTACAAGAAAAAAATCAAATTTTTCCTATTAAAATATTTTTCATTTCTTCTTCAAAATCTAGCTTTATCACACATTGTGTAGTTTCAATTTAAAATTTCATTTTTTAAAAAATTTTCATCAAAGAATTGCAAATAATTTATTTAAAAAATTATTTATTTAAGATAGGATTCATTTCTTGAGATAATTTTGTATCATGTAATTTACATTTTCGATGTAGAATTATGCATTTTTTTTAGTTTTATACATTTCAAAGAATTCTATTCAATAGAATAGAATATATTGGAAACTTTTATTTTCATTTGGAAAGCATATATATTTTTTTCTTTCTTGATACTTCATTATCATTTTAAAGATAAAAACTAGATCCTTTCAAGATTGGGACCAAGTTTAAGAGCAGTAAAAGCAAAAAAAAAAAAAAAGTTTGTTTGAAATTCTGCATTATCTAATCACAAAAACTAAAATATTCAAGCACGCTTACGAAAATATGACTTAAAAGTTGAATTTATTTACTTAAAAATGATAGTTTTCTTAAAAAAAGTATGTTTATTTTCCGATTTTCCAAAGAAAACTCGAGATTTTTGGTTTATGTTCCTTCTTTGTAAAAAGTTGTTTTACTTGGATGACTGAGTTTTTTTAAGAATACAATTGTAAATGCATTATCTTGACCTTTACGATTCCAAAGTTCGGGACATTTATTACGGAAGTACAAATAAATCAGGAAAAAAAGAAAGTAAAAAAAAATCATATTTATTTTCCAAATGAAACTCAAAAAGAAAGCTAAACCTTAGAACTAAAGTTTAAGAAATAAAAAAAAAGCGAAACGATGCATAGGATGCTATCCTTTTTTCTTGTATTATTTTTCAACTTTTTTTTAAAACTTGGAACATCCTTTTTTGTAGTTTTCGTAGAATAGTAAAATGAAAGGAAAAAGGCCTTCAGGGCTCGTGTTTTCTGTAAAAAATAATAAAAAATCATTATTCTCAATTATTCCTTCTCCTTGACATTCATTAATCTTCACTAAGTGGAATGTACACGAAAAATGATTAGATTTGGTAAAAGAAGTACTTTTCAAACATTGTTTCGGGGGGTAAACAGAACGCGCTATGGGGAGTTTGATGTTTGCTTTTTATAACTTAGTTATCTTCAAAGTATTACGTTAGCTTTTTTATTATTCGACTTTTTTATCCATAGAAAATTTCCCTATTTTGCCCTCAAAAAGAGGACATAGTTTATTCTCCTAATGCAATAACCCTATATTTTTTTTCGTTCTAAAAAATATAGGAAAGTTTATGGAATGTCGTTGAGAAATTTGTTTTATCGTTTTGATTAGAGTGTAATTTGGATTTTTTTTTCTTGTCAAAATATAGAATTGCTGCTTTTTAGGGGTACTGCATTTAATAATTTAAAGAAAAAAGTTTCCAGTCCATTATAAGTAAAATAAGCCGTTTTCTGAATAACTCTACTTTATATAATCAGTATAAAATTAACATTCATAGCTTTTGAAATAAAAACATTTTTTTTTTAAATTTAGATATTTTTATATATATTTTAGTAGTAATACTATAATGTTGCTTAAATTTTATAGATATATATTATATCTCATTTGTAAAAATAGTATTTCTGGTAATAAATTATCTATTTTACCTTATATTTAAACTTAGTAATTATCACATCAAATAACAACAAATATCTTTTTTTCAAATGTATATACAAAAGAGATTTTATATCATACTTAAGCATATATACATCTCTCTCTCTCTCTCTCTAT
>JAPMOR010010150.1:0-14853 GCA_026543865.1 Argiope aurantia | reverse complement strand
AAAAAAAAAATTGAATCAAAATGCCACTTGTTTTAAAAACTCCTTTCAAGTCTCAATTTTATAAATGGTTGGATGAGTTCAAAATATTCTAAAGTAAACTCAATTTTTTATGTGCATTATTAACAAAAGAGCTGTTACTTTAATGAGACCGGTAAACCTTAAATAAGAAATTAATACTGATTCTTTGAAATTAAGATCCTGGCTTAAACTTTAGCTTAAGGAATCTCTTTTAGGAACATTGCAGGGCGCTGGGTGATCATAATAGAAGCAAGCTATACATATGAATTATTACCAATAGGAGACTTAAAGAGACGTAATGGAAATTGTTTGTTCAAACTAAATGCTCCCTGGCGATGGAACTTTTTCTGTCTGTAAAAAAGGATTTTTCAAAAAGAAAATGGCTATTGTTGTGAACTTGATAATGGTATAATCATCCACTAGGTCTATGCCTTGAGGAAACATAATTTTTAATCGTATGGTAATATATTCATACCATGTGTCTTGGCGCATCATGGCCAATTCTGGCTCTTGTGCCATAAAAATGTAGATCAACCAACCAACCACTAGGTCTATGGACCTAGTATGCACAAAGATATAAGAATTAAATATTTCCCATACTTCATCCCCCTATGTCATTTCTATACAAAAAAGTCCCAAAATATCTAAAAGATGTTTCGCTCCGGTTAGAAAAATCTTTCGAACATGCGCCTGGGGTTTTCAAGTAACATTCAACTGGACTTCCAGATTGACCATTGGATAAAAAGATGCTGTTTTGGAAATTTTATTGGAGAGTTTTCTTGGGTATTAAAAAGACAAAAGAAAAGATAGAAAGCGTGAAAGGCTTCCTATATCTCTCGTCTTTCGCATGTCAGTTGGTCTTTTTAGTTCCACAATAATTGATATATAGCCCTATAAAAATATTGTAAAAAATCAAGAAATCTGTATTCCAAATTTGATAAAAATTTGAATATTTTGTAAAACTGTCACATCCCAAACTTCCTCATTTTTGATTGTTACATTTTTGAATTAAAGTGCTCATTAATATGCAGACATAAGTATAAAATGTAGTTTTATATGAGGCGTTGAGATTTCTAAAATCTATTTTTCGCCCTTCGAAACACAAAACGAACACGTGTAGGACTCTTAAAATAAAAATCTGAGCATTAGTACAGTTTACAGCCTTACTCAAGGTTCACGTTTTTAATATGGAGAAGTGGAGAGAAACAATTTTACTTGTAAGGAGTATGCGATGATGTTTCAGGGGAAATTGTTCACGTTGGTTAAAAATTAGAGAACTTTTTGTTTATATTATTTAGTATATTAGAAATTAAAAACAAACAAATTTGGAAATTTATTTCTATATAATCTTTTCATGCAAATAAAATGTATAATTATATAAAGGTGAATTAGTGTTTTATGTTTATTGTAGTTGGAAATGAAATTAATTGATATATCCATTTAATTTATGAAATATTAAATAAATGCAGATTTTATATATTGCTATTTTTATAAAGTGTATATTTTTACTTATCAAATAAATGAGCAAATGGGGTTTTTCATTAAAGGTCTAATTTCATCATGCAACAATTGGAAGATTTAACTGAATCAGATTTAAGTCATCGTAAACAAGAAGATTTTTTTTATCATTCCTCAGATCATGCTTGTTTTCAGAACAGCTGAAAATATGTGAAAAATGCAGTATTTATTAGGAGTTTGATTAAGATGCAAAAACTTTTTTTACCTTTTAGAATTCCTTTCATATCCAGAAACACAAAAATCTTACAGTTTTCAAAAATAACATCTGTTGCCATTTTTTTTTGATTATGATAATGATTATTCATTTTTTTCAGAAACTCTCTGACCTCAAAATAACAGCTGTTAGATTAAAAGCTTATTATATTAGAAATCCTATATGTTTCTGTTTTGGCAAATTAATTAATATCTATAAAAACTTAAAAAATATTTTTCTAATTTGAATTTTTTTTGATAATTCATCCATTTATAAATATATTTATTATATATAATTTTACTTGCTAACATTTGAAAATTGCAGCTAGCAAAGAAAAAAAATCTCAACAAAATTAAAATTAAGGTGAAAGCAAACGAAATAAATTGATTTGATATTCACTGAAAATTATCGTCTGATGTCTGTTTTTTTTAGTAATTTATTCCTTTTTTTTCATTATATTTTATTTCGTAAAATGCATCTGCAAGTAAAAGACTTTTTTTTTTTTATCAAAAAAAAAAAGTCTTCAGACAATAAATAAAGAAAATATAGTTCCTTTCGCAAGTAAATAGACATTTTCTTATATCTGGAATAAAATCCATTTAAAAACGAAATAAAAAATAAATATTCCAAGGATTAGAATGAATTTTTCAGTGAAGTATGAACTTGTGTCACACACTTCCATTATTTTTTCAACAAAACGAAAAATCTGACAAATTAGAAATTTTAAAAATTTCATTTTTTACAAAGTTGTTCGCTGTTATTCTTAAATTTCGATTTTTAATTCATGTATGTTCTAGAGATAGAAAATTCTGACAACTGACATTTCTCAATTTTTTTAAATAGTTGTAAAAATTATTTTAAAAAATCGCGTTTCTCATCATAACATAAAGTAAAAATAGATTTTTAAAATTAAATTAATTGAATAAAAAACCCCATATAATGTTAGATTTTCTGAAATTTTTTCAATTTTTGTTGAATACCTAGGAATTTATTTTTTATATTGTATGCATTGTGGCTTTATTTATTTATAAAAACGTTTATGGTTCCTCAATTTTTACAAATGAGATTTGATTTGCATATTCGTGCAGAAAAATATTTCCTCTTTTGTAATAACAATAAGAAAAAAAAGGACTTCAGAGACTTTTTCCTTTTGATCGTTTTATACTTTTAAACTTTTCTTGTATTTCTTGATTTGTTATCATAAACTGAAGAACCCTGAAACGAATTTTTTTCCAATTTACCACCAGATAGTGCCAGTTTTCTGGAATCAAAATCAAAATTAATAATTATGTTCTAAAAATACTAATTGCAATCTGAAATGCGCAATTGTTTTAAATTATTGAACTCCATCAAGTCAGAAAATATGGATTATAGAACTTCAACTCTGCAAATATGGAACAGTAATTTTTAATAAAAGGTATGGAAGAGAAGAGAAGTATCGTATTTGTGTGGACATGACGTTGTATAAAAATTTCGCAAAGTTCCAAAGAAACTGAAATGAATATTCTTTTTATTTTAACTTTAGAAAAATTCAGCGGGGGTGGACTCTTCAAAATTTTCTTGCATAATAAAGGTGTTATAATAATAAAATTATTGACCTTGAACAAATCCGGAATGACACTAGTGCTCAGATTTTTATTTTCAGAATCCTACGCATGAAACTTGCCTGATTTATAACATAATAAAAATTACAACCGATTCTTGTGTATTAAATTCAAAGCAATAGAGAACAACAGTAAGTAAACATCGATCTAAGGCATGAGTTTAACATTTTTACCGAATCCGTTACTCAATCATTGGTTATTTTTCTCGATCAAACATACTAATAGAAAACTAAATATGAATTCCGATTTTTAGTCCCAAACTAATTGAAACCAAAAATTTTCATATCTACAGTTATAATAACAGGATCACATATTAAAATTCATCTAATTACAAATTAAAATTTAGTAAATAATTGTGTTTTTTTTAGTTACTGCGCTTACACGCATGCAAAAGTACCGGCAGACGGACGGTTTCAAAATTTGATAAGAATTCATATTTTAGGTACGAATCCTTTGTGATAAATTTTGCTTGCTAAGCTCCTTATGTTTTGTAGTTATCGAGTTTACTGGTTTTGGAGTAGCCAGACAGACAGACAGACTTACTTCATTCGTTAGTAAATTGCAATTTGATTACGCCTAACTTCAAGCGCCTTCAATTCGTAAATTAATACGCCTAACTTCATGCCTCCAGTTGTAAACAAATTTACATTTTGTCGTATTCAAAGACCGAAAGAACAGATGAGAAAATAGACATAACACAAAAGTGTATTTTTCGACTCAGAGAAAGCTGAAAACTGGATATCCGTCAATCTCAAGGTCGAATGTTTGGGCGATTTTGATACTTTCTCTTTGCTTACTCCGTAGATTAAAAAATAAAATTGAAAGATTTTGTAATGTAGCTGTGGATATTGGTGTCTTTCCCGATTTTGTAAAATGGTACAACTGGTGTCTCTTCGAATGTCAACCAGCAAGAGGTGTCTCCTCGAAACGTTTTCTCAATAAAAGTCTTAACCCTCTTTTTCCTCATGAAATTCTAGGCCTCAGATTAGGCCGAGAATTTATGCGACAGTGATGAACGATTGCCACGAAATACATAACTTTAGCTTGAATCAAGCATTTATACTGAATCTACAGCAAAAATATGTATTTTTGTCGACCGATTAACACCAAAATATGTCACCAAAATTACAGTTGCAGTCACAATATAACATAACGAATTTCTTTGATTTAAGTAGCAGCCTGAAAGCGTAGAACGATAAATGGTCCTAAGTTTGACAAATTTGGTTGATAATTTGATATGCATATTTTAGATGCTAAACCTGGAAATTAAATTTTATCTACTTGGGTTTTTTTTATATTTTGATTTGACTTTCTTTTACATATTAATTCTTTCTGAATGGATTTTAATCAAAATTTGACGGAAATTTACAGGTTTGATCTGGTTTCCCTATACTAAATTTCCACTGTTTAGCTGGAAATTTTCTTTGGGTTATATTTGCAGACAGAGAGACTGACATAATGCCAGAAATCTATTTTTCTGGTTCAAGGAGTCCTGAAAAGTGGAGATTCGTTGAAATCTCGATTTTAAATTATTTTTTGATTAAAATACCTCCTCTATACTTCATATACGAGAAAATAATGTAGAAATAAAACAGCGTAATAAATAGATAAATATTTTTTTATATTTCTCTTGGTGGAGGTCACTAAAGAAACTTTTGAAATACAGTTTTACAGTTGGCGACGAAAAGACCAAAAAGTATTGCGTTTCAATGCTTTCAAAATTTGATACAATACACAATTCAGATGAGAAAATGTGTATCAAGTTTTATTTGTTTAGGTATTTATTCGTTTATTGTGCTTACTTGCACTTGGACAGACAGACAAGTATCTTCTGAATGGATTTCCTTGAAATATTAAAAATCATTCGTTGATAGAATAACTTATTAAATTTCAATCGCTTATCACAAAGCATTTTTGAATGATAGTGTTCGTAGAAAGAGGGACATATAGAAATTTAGTCTAAAATTGAAAAAAAAATTGATGAAATGGACACATAGCAAATGTCACTTTTTATATTACTTCATTTTTTAATTATCATGTTCACAGATAAATCGATAAACATACATAAAGCCTCAAATGAGTTTTTAAATTATCATGTTCATAGATAAATCGATAAACATACATTAAGCCCAAAATGAGTTTTTAATTATCATGTTCATAGATAAATCGATAAATATACATAAAGCCCAAAATGAGTTTTTGAATTATCATGTTCATAGATAAATCGATAAACATACATAAAGCCCAAAATGAGTTTTTAATTATCATGTTCATAGATAAATCGATAAATATACATAAAGCCCAAAATGAGTTTTTGAATTATCATGTTCATAGATAAATCGATAATCATGCATAAAGCCCAAAATGAGTTTTTGAATTATCATGTTCATAGATAAATCGATAAACATACATAAAGCCCAAAATGAGTTTTTCTGATCTAGGGAGATCTGAAACTTCGAGATTCGTCAAAAGCTTCAGTTCAACTGTTTTTATTTGTCGATTTTGATGCTTTATATTATTATATTCCGTATACGAAAAAATAAAATATTCGATCTTGAAATTTTGTTGAATGTCTACATTTAATATTTCCTTGACATCGAAAATTGCATTATTTTTTTTGCCTGTGCGTCTGTGAGTAAGATAATTCAATCAAGAAATAATTTAAAGCAGTCACAATTGATATGCGATCTTTTCAACAAAATCGCAGGTATAAATTTTTACTGAAATATATTTAAGGAATTTCCTCAGTTAATTTTACATATATGCGTGAAAATAATGACGCAGAAGCGCCGATAGTTAGATGCAGAGCTTCAAAAACGTATTTTTGTCATTAGAAGTATAAATATGTATTATATTTTGAGCTAATTCTTCAAGCAACTGTCCCTCTGTCTGTATGTATATTTATGAGAACACGATAAAGAGAAAGTGGAGTGATTTAGATAAATTTGGTGCTTGATATTGCCGCCAGTTTTGTAGATTTATATCGCTTCTGAAAACAAACGTTGAGAAAAAAATATATCCAAGATATATCCAAAAACATATTCAAGAAGATCTCAGTTTTTTCAAATTGAATTATGAGCCACAAAACGTATCAATCTAAATTAATTTACAAGAATACAAAGCGGAAAGCATTCCCACAAGTTTACTGACCTTTTCAACAGTTTATTCTTTTCATAAAGCCTTAAGTCAGCTTTTGTGAAGCAGAAGTAATCAATAGGCGAGCAAAGGATAAAGAATATTGTCACGAAGATGCAAAGAATAACAGGTAACAAAGCAACACTATATCAAGTTTATTAGCTTTAAACAACAGGCGAAGAACTGATCCCACTTCTTGTGGAATTTATACTTCTTCAGAATTTATACCTTTACAGAATAAATAATCTAGAATTATAAAGAAGGTTATAGAAAGTTCTGGAAGCTTCTAGAACATTAACAAATGAATAAAAAAATTCAAATTAAAGTTCAACCTTTACATTAATGTGACTTAGCTGAGATTCGAACCCTTGACCTTGTGCATTGAAAGATCGCCCTTGACCTCTGAGCCACTCTGGCTGCGGGCCGATTGTCATTTTGCAATAATATAAAAACCATTTTATTCTTTCAAATTTTCTACACTTCTTTTCAATACCCATGAAAATTTTTCAACGTCATCTTTTCAACCAAGGACCCATTTGAAACTTATCTAGTTGAAGAACTGTCCCGTAAGAATGATATTTGAAAAATTCTTATCTTGACGCATACTCAAAAAAGTTTTTGAACCTGACCAAAACATTTTTTTTAATACTTTGAGCCAGTTTTGTGTGAATACTGGTAAAGCCCACGCTAGTGACGACAACTTCTTATTTCTTTATTCCAAAATAGAAAGAAAATTCTAGTTGTTTACATCTCAATTGAGAGAATTCTGGATCCTTTATCAGCCATCTCAGAGATTCGTAAAGACATTGCTTTTTTTCCTCTGAGAAGAAAGAAAAAGTAGGGAAAGAGGGATTTTCTTTTTCCTTCATTAATTTGTGGGTTCGCATGAAATTTTAATAACTTTTGAGTAGTAAAAATAATAAACTTTGATCGTTAAGTAAGCGTTTTATCATATTTAAGTTTTATTGAAAAACAAAGAGAATTTGAGCAAGATGAATTTATATTTCATGTAGAAGATTTTATATCGATTTATGTCATGGATGTCTCCGAGCGAAGAGAGTTGGAGAAATTATAAGCGATAAAAATATAAATACTAATTTCATTAAAAAACAATTAATTATAAAATTAATTTAATAAACAAATGATTAATTTAAAGCAACAATTAATTTTTTTTCTTTTTTATGACTAAATTCCACTATTATGAAAACATTATTACGACAAATTTATTATTGTAATAGCGACAGAATTGACATGTCTGATTTATACACAAGTACATGTTTTTATAAATACAAATAATCTTGCAGTTTTATTACCTCGAAGAGGGCTCGAACTTAAAGATCAATAGAAATCCTGAGGTTATTATTTTTATCCATTTTTTTTTCTTTCTATATTTTTCACACATGAAAAAAAATGAAAGTTATGCTTAATTTAACAATCCTGGTGAAACTTCTCTTAAATTTTAGTATAATGTTCGATTTAACCTCTATAATTTCAATATAAAAATCTATCTATTCAATTTATATATATTTAAATCTTTATATTTAAAAAACCAAAGAACCAATCTCTCATTGGTCCGATTTCGCTAATTTTTATTTCATATAAAATCTCACTACCCCAAAATCAATGCTTATTCCTTTCTGATTACTCCATATGTTACAGAAACCATAAAAACACATTTTATCAGATATTTATATGGAGCGAAACCACAATAAGTGATCTACTAGCCTTAATCATCAACCCTTTCTAAATTTTACTTCATTTACTTTTTACTCATTTTTGCTTGCAATTCAGAGTCATTAGTCAGAGTCATTAGAAATCTCAAAATTAAATCCTTGGCCCATCCCCCTGTTTCAATAATTGGAAGGAATGCACCCTTTTATTTCGTCACTTTTCGAATAAATCAAAATGCTCTATGTTTATTAGGCAATCATGAATCACAACAGTACGATAAGATGAGTTAATTGGTGCGACAAGACGAAGTTTATCCTGGCTGTTGGTTATACTAAATTAATGCTATTAATATAATGTTCGACAAACTAGTTGCCAAAAATGGTACTATAGTATCAATACATACAAAAAATAGAGTTTGTTTTATATATTTAAAACCGTTCCTAACTTTTATAAATTTAGACAAATATTCAAAGAAAAAAATAAAGAGAAAGAATTTCGTATCTTGATTTAAAAGTTTTTCAAAACATTTTATAGATAATTATTTTATATAGCAAATACATGAGGCTTCTTTCTTTATTTCTGTTAATTTAATTCAACCTTTAGCGTTTCTACTATCTGACACATATGACAAGTCCAAATTAATCGACAAGAATATTTTATAAGAGAAAAACTTTTATGAAATGAAATAAAAAACATTAATTTACCTTATCAAAAATATTTTTCAATTAAAACCCATTTACAACTTTTTATTTGAAGTTAATTACGAAAGAGATTTAAAAAAATTTTAGAGTCAATTGTTCCGAATTGAAAGTAAACTCTTTACGATATTGTCTTGAAAAATTCCATCATAAAATTTATTGAGTTTAATGGATTCTCTGTACTGTAACATACAAATGTTATTGAAAAGAGTTTAATTGCCACTCTCGTAAAAGCATAAATTGATTTCTCGGGAAATAATATTTTTTTTATTTGAATACCTCTGAATTCATAGTTTAAAAATGATAACGGAAAAAAATCTGAAAAAGAAAATAAAAAATACAAAATAACCATAAAATAATTCATATCAATTATTATTCTTGATATACAATATATTGTTAATCATTTTGTTTAAAGTAATTCTTTTAATGTTCTTCCAGAATTCTGCTAGTGTGTTGCAGGAAATGTTTTATGCATACAGTTTTCACCAATACTGTAAAATGTTTTTATAAATTTTGTTATAAAACTATCTCTGAAAATATTTTCAAATTAAGAGAAATAAATTGTACATATTGTGCATACATTTTAGCTATATTTTACACAATAAATTTTATTTTAGAAATCAAGCTAGTCACACTTTTAATTTTTCATAGATTTTAGTTTTCTTTCTGCGGGAAATCTATAAATTTTTATTAATTTTTGAAAATTTAATTAACTATTTAATAGATATAGACGATTTTGGAAGAAGAAAATTATAATACGTATAATTGACTTCATACCTTTTGAAAATCTTTTCAAAGTTATTTTTATAACACAATCTGTAAAAATATCTTATCATGCTGAACAGCAAGACTGCAAGAAGAGATACTTGCTGGAACACAGAAGAATTCTGGGAAAAAATTACACTAAAAAAATAAATTAATTAAAAGCAGAACAATTATTAGTATGATTTATTTTATTATTTACTTTATGCTTCTTATTAATGAAAAAGTAACTACAGGTCATTATCTTAAAACATTTGTTAAAATCTTATTTATATTTTAAAAAGATTATAAGAAATATCAACAATTATAAGAATTATCAACAATTTCTATAGAAAATTGGCAATCAAGTGCTTTAAAAATCGTTTGGCTCTACTAATATAATGATTTTAATTATAAACAGTTTCGGGCTATAATTTATTAAAATATTTTTTTACAAAATCGTTATTCTATATTAAAAATATTAGGCGTGAAATTATTTACTCTTGGGGTTTTAATGCCGAGCAATGTCCGATATTTAAGCTAGTAAAATTATAAGGATGTTGGAAAATTGAATCTCTTGCATATTATTATAACTCGATGTCTTGTTTGAAACGATCCGATTTTGTAACCGATTCTTCATTTTCTGAAAAGCTAGTATTCTGGGATTCGGTGCGGCTGTATTTTCACGAAGACCGTACAACATTTTAATATTTCCTAAGCTTTTAGACAAATTAATCGATTCAGCTCTTTTTTTAAAATTATGATTTCCTTTATTTTACCTGGACAAGACGCAATTTTCATTTAAATTTGAGAAAATTGCATGGCAAAATTAACAAGATTCCATAGTTAGCCGCCTTCGACGACTCAATGTTCCCCTCCATGTTAAGAATATTAAATTAATCATGTCATTTGACATTGGTGATCTGCATTACGAAAAAAAAAGAATATTTTAAATTAAACCGCACAATCAACACAAGAGTACTTTTTTTGACTATTGATGTAACTTATACAATGAATGGGTTTTAAGCCAATATAATATGCACTGTTTTATTGATAACTAAACAGGCGTGACGAAAATAACTGGTGAAATCGCTCTATTTCTTGAGGTGGGGTCTGAATCAAGATGTATTTTTCTGTGAGTTCTTACTACACTCTCCATTTTTGAGAGGTGAAAATAGAGAGCGTGGCAGTGGTATGTAGGCGACCAGTAATGGCATATCTTTATATATAGGATATCAAGTGAAATAAAAATTGGCAAAATCGGTACGGTGATTGGCGTTGGAAAACTCTGTCGTTACTCTTTTTCCATACAGAATACACAGTAAAATAGCGTTTTTAGATATTTTTCTTGTGGTAGGCAAGTGACCTTTATAAAAATATTTAGTGTTCATAAGCTTTTATTTAAAATAAAAATTGGAGAAATTCGGCCAATGGTTGAAGCTGGAAAACTGTCTCTATAGTTCTGTCTATTGATTGAAATAAAAATCTGTCACATAACTTTACTGATCTTATTAAAAAGAGCGCATACCAAATTTCCTTTTTCTAAGTGGCTGCATTTCTTGAAATATTCCGCTCACATTTGAAAGAAAGACAGGAAATACGATGATGTATTTGGTACAAAATTTGATAATAATCTAAACCATAATCTGCTAAAAGCAAATGCGTGTCCGGTTTTAACGATCTAGCTGTTTGCGTTTTGTCGTTATTGTTTTCACATACATATGGACTAACAGAGAGAATTTTCTTCAATGAATATCATCCAAATTTAGTTTGAAATCTTTAAAATCTAACTGTCAAAATTAGACTTTGAAAACAAGAAAGTTGTAGTGGATATTTAAAATTGTCTTATATACAAAATATAGAACACTAAATAAAGAAAAGTAAACAAATAAAGAAAAGTAAACAAACAAAAAAAACTACATTAACAAAATCTTGTTAAAAATTTACAAATTCAATATTAAGATCGTATACCAATTTTTCTCACTCTAGATGAATATGGTTTTTAAATTGGTATATTTTTTACAGCATATTTTCAAAAATAGTTTTTTTCGTTCTTTGTAAAGTTTAAAAAGGGAATTCGACAACATTTCTACCTTTACAAACTTTTCTTCTGTGTACTTCGTATATAAGAAAGAAAAAAAAAAAAAAAGATTTCGAAATGTTTCTTTTTTTAACTATAGACTTTTCTTTTTTTGTGTTCTAAGGTGTTCTTTTGTGTTCTTTGTGCTTTATTTCCAGTGTTCTGAATTACTATAATTGAATATTAATTAATTTACAGGAGCTCTTTTTATATTTAATTTCTAAATTTCTGGAGATTATTAGCAATTTAAATGAATAAATTCGCAATAAATATGTAAAATTTTATTTACAAAATTAAAAACACAATCCTTAAAAACGTCTTACTTTTTCTCTTAAGAATTCGTCTTTTAAAATTAAAACAGAGAATATACATTCCACTTTTACACATTTCTAAAACCAACAAAGTTCCATTAAATTACCCTAATATCAAGATAAATAATAATTATCGAAGATCGTTAAAGGCTTTAAATTAAATTATCAACCTTTTTATATTCTGACATAGGAAATAAAGAGAAACCATTGCCGGAAAATATTGTTTGTTTTTCTATGTTCTTAAATTATTAATAGAAATTAAATAACGATGATATTTCACCTATTTCCTTTAAGAATAACGCATTTCTCGCAGTTTCGTTGTTTCTAAGACTTGGAATAAAGAATATTTTACCAGCAGACGACATAAATCAATTTTTTTCCTATTTTTAAGAAAAAGAAACGCATATTTTTACTGTAACTTTCTTGCTAAATAAGTGAGAAATGCCTCTTTGATAGTATTTTTGCTACAGTCAAATCGATATTTTAATCGATTTAAAGTCTGCGAAGAAGGAATAGTGCATGTCGGGAAATAATTTGTTACTCTGTCGGCCTTCGTTTCTTCAGACTTAAAATTGCCATTTCCTAAATGAGATTAGAGACGAAAAATCAGAAAGAAATGATACATTTATCGAATATTCTAAATAAAAAAAATGAAAGATTTGAAACGAAGAACTCAAGCAAGGTTTCGGGAAAGAAAACTTTAAATAAACAGAATTTTGTGAGAAGCGAAACTTTTCCCACAAGAAAACTGATTTTGTAATAGTTTTCTTCTACTAGACGATATATGGAAATGACTCTCGTGATATCGATGATTCCAACAGAATCGATTGTTCCGTATCCATTCTTTATCGATTGTCGATGGATGTGGCTCTCTCTCTGTTGTTTTCAAAGGAAAGTTCCGAGTGCTCTTTTCGTCTGGTCTGATGCAGAACGTCGGAATGGAACGTTTCCCTTTTAGCGGGAAAATGAAAGATATTATCTAAATTCGATCGTTTTTAGAGATTCTTTACGCGGGGCGAAATGGCAATGACTTTTCCTTTCCTCTCCAAGATCTTGAAGCGTATTTAAAACTCTCCACACCAGGAGGGTGATTGGAAGATTACAACATAGGGGAGGGTTTGATCCTTCTTATCTGTTGGGCAGTTTGTTTTGGATTCTTCTCAAATATGCGGACGCTACTGAGAACTACTGGTGAAATTATCAATCTACAAATAAAGTATTATCTTTGGAAACATTATTAAAGAATTTTGTAAATACTGATTTTTATTTGTTCTGATAGTTATATTCTATACATAAAAAAGACTATTTCTTAAATAACCGAGCTGTCTAGAATTTTTGTCTTTTCAATTTTATGTAAGAGATTCTTTTGCACGCTTCGGATATTTCAAATTTGGTTACCATAATTTAATATTTATCTTTGATTTTGGCATCAGAATCTCTAATCAAATTTCATTTCTATTACTTTGTTGCCTTTTTGATTTATTAATAATTGCATATTCGCAAATAAATGTTTATTTAAATTTTGAAAGATTTAATCCCAAAAGAAAATTAAGCCTAGAAAATAGACTTTGAGATTATAAACTAATATTCACTCATAAAAGTTGCTAAGTTTATTTTTATGTATTTTTTAAAGATGTTGTTCATTTTTTTTGTTCTGATGTGAAAGGTGGGAATATGCCTAAAATCTGTTATCGAAATAATTTATGCGCGAAAACAATTATGTATTTCTATTTGTTCTAAATGTTATTATTTTGTGCATAAAAATAACATTTTAAAAGTTTTTTAGGGAAATAATAATATTGTTTTGTATTTGGATTTGCTCTTCAGAGAGAAAAACCAAATGTGTATACTCAACCATATACCGCTGTTTCATTTGGTCGAAATTTTGATGTAATCCAGTAAAATCTGCACATTTGGTTTCAAAATAATATGTTAATTTAGCTACCTTGAAGTTCAGAAAATTGTGGTCACATTCATAATGGACACACAAGTGGCTAACTATTTGACGGAGCTGTAATAAAATTAAATATATATTTAAATTTTGATTTTAAGACCTGTATTAAAATTTACCCATCTACTTTGTTGCGTTCAACCTTTTACTACTGACTCAGCAAAATCTACTGTGAAAATTCTATCCGCCGTACCTGTTTCTGTTTCCAACTAGGGGTGCAGGGTGTAAAGCGAGAGCATCCTCCACACCCTTATCCTGTACTCCTTGTGATCTTGGAGGTAATAATTTGGTAATAACTCCTTTTGCATCTTGCAGTTCTCGCGAGCGAGAGTATCCTTGGTAATATGTGGTTTTACATCCTGTACTCCTCGTGAGGGAGAGCATCTTTGGTAATAATTTGTTTCACATCCTGCACTCCTCGTATGAAACCGAAACATATCCATGGTCAGTTGGGCCGGGTCAGTAGTGAAAGGGTTAAACCAATGATCTCGAATTCTTCTTGCAATCCTTTTTCTTTCTTTTTTTGTATTTCGTTTCTTAACATAGTTCAGGTTATCAGGGTACGCATTTTCGATTTTATGTTGTCGATAAATTGATTAAAATTTTTTTTTATATATATCTACAATTTTCTTATCGGAATCGTCCAATTTTTTTATTTTGTTTTATTTTTCTATTTTAGAGTAATGCTGCTCACACTCAAGTATAAATAAATAAAAGATTGTTTTATGAGTCATATACTTAATCACTAATGAAATTTAATCTCAAGATTTCTGTTGTAAGATTATATATTCTTCATCCGTATCGTTTGTTAAGATGATCTTTTTTTTCAATCGGCTCGTTTGCACCATCAGCTGCATGTGTACCAAACGATTTTTGCAAAACGTTACTTAACGAAAGACTCAAACTTTAATGAAGAAAATAGTAAATTTTTTT
>JAPMOR010010147.1:28197-57532 GCA_026543865.1 Argiope aurantia | reverse complement strand
CAATTTATTGAACGAATCAAATTAAGTGTAAGAGAATTGAAAATAAACGCAACCAATATTTCGGTTTAACACACTGATTGCTGAAACTTTTATAAAGAGTCATTTTAACAACACAAAAGCAGAGAAGCAGGTTTCTATTTATTAATTATAAGCAAAATATAATTAGTATTGTTCCTAAATTATAATAGAAAATTTAATATAAGCTAAATAATTTTGCATCACTATAAAATAAATTTGGTTTGAGCTTATATTCTTTGGAAATTAGATTTTAAATACGAATCTACCAATGAAACTCAATTAGTAATCAACAAAACTGAAAGTATCTTTAGTCTTGTGTTGTTTTATGTAGCTATAATCTGGAGAGGTATTTAATAATTTTAATCAAATCTATATAAATATTCAATTGTTTTTTTGTTTTTTTTTACCAGAGTTCAAAAGTTAGCGCTGACCTTGAAGCTCGAAATAGGATTTGAACAATTATTTTTATTAATCTTGGAATGTAGGATATTTATATGCTTATGATTTGTAACAATAAATAATTATTCTCATGACATCGAGAAAATGTGAGAGTACTTTAAAAATCTCAAAGGGGGAACATCTGTTTGAGTGAACTCGACATTGTATTCTGCACGAAATATTTTTATATCTCAATTTACAGAAATTAACACCAGCTTGTCCATCAGTCCTTCAATACATCTCTTGATTTTTTTAATATGTTGTCCCATCAGTCCATCTGCCCGTTATTTTGTCCTCTTGGTTGCTATTTTCTATATACATTTGCCAATCTATCCGCCGTTCATTTCACTAATTGTATGAAAGTGATATAAACGGCCAGTACCGAGTCTCTTCATCCGTCTGTCTCATAGTAACGTATTACGGTGACAGTTTCCTCTCTTTATTTTCAAGTTAAGGTTCCCTCGTCGCGCTATCGATAGTACATTAGTCTATAAATATTATCATTTTAAAAGACACAAAATACATATCATGAATTTTACCAATCGCAATAATACAGAATTTCAATAATAATGTGATTTAGATTTAACACGAATGTTCCCTGTTGCCTTTTTTCTTTGTCGGTAGCTTATTTTTATTCACCTCTGTGCAAATTATAAAGATGAATTTGCATATCTGTAAGGGGAACATGCGAACATAGCAAGGTTGAAATGTGCAACTCGAGCAACCTTTAAAGAGAACAATGACTAATAAAATATTAATAGACATTTTGATATTTCTTCGCAGTAATTTTCGATTATTTTAAAACATAAATATAATTTTCAAATACATTAGAATACAAATCATTATCTTTCGGAAACATCAATTGTTAGTCGAATATTAGTTTTTCTATTCTGGGTCCTTTTTTTAAACATTTAAAGCGTATTTTACAAGAATATATTTCATTTCTGAAGGTAAACATAAATGAATACATTGTTGCTAATCATATTTTATAATCGTCATTTTTAATTGTTACATTTAATTTTGAATTTCAAGAAAATTTCAGAATATTTAAAGAAAATTCAAATTTTCATTTATTTATTGTATCCTCAGAATAAAGCTTAAATTAAATAATTTTTAAAGTTCGTCCATTTTTATGCTAATATATCCACTCTTGCTATTTAATCGAACTTTAACCCATATTGGATCACTCATAAAAACAAACACAGGAAAAACGTGAATTTTTAAAGACATGATCAATTCAAGAGTTTTACACATATAAAGCAAAATATTTAATTATTTTTTGATATTTTTTTAAATACAGACCATTCTATAAATAAGACAACCGTCCAATATATTACTAAAATTACAAAGTGTGATTTGCGTTAAAAAAAAATTACAGGTGGAAATCCAAAAAACAGTCTCTACGTAGTCTAATACAACACATTTTCCAAACTGTCATGGTTTTTTTAACGGAAAATTTTAATTGGCATCACCTATATGGCCATCTACGATTTTTTACTAATAAATGTTCACAATTTAGGAGACGAAAGTTCTTTATTATTCTTCAGCATACCTCTTTGTCTAATGCTGTTTCTCGGAATTGTCTCACTAAGGTGACTTATTGTTACTGACCTGAGAAATGTTAATGTTACCCATGTAAAGTAAAAAAGTTATCCATATATATATCCTGTGAAAGTTGGGATATTTCGCAACAGAAAGCAAAGATTCCACAGTACATTGAGAAAGTGACTCCATTAACTTTTCTTGGTCACCTTGATAACGAATAATAGTGAAAGGATATCCATTATAAGATGTCATCATCCCTGACTTGTATCCAAATTTCACAGGTTTACTTTTCGTGCGCATCTTACAACCGTGTTTTCCAAAATAGCATACTATTCTCTCATTGACTCTTAGACTTTTCTGAAAATACTCCAGATTGCTGCAGTTCTGAAAGTGGGCGATCCTCTTCGTTGATGGCCGAATTGTCCTTCAAGTGTAGGTATTTGTTTCATGTCACTGCATCGTTTCCTGGACACAGCTCTATTCACTAAGGTTGTGCCAGTGTACGGAGCATTTTCCCCAATGCATTTTTTCACGTGATAAATTGTGATAAGCACTGTAAAAAAATATTGACTATAAACTTTTCGATGTCTCTTTCGTTGACTTCAAAAGAATGATCTTTCTTCTGCGCTGCATATCGATTCGTCTTTGTATCTATATACGATATCATATCATTTGTCATCCTGTTAAAGCGTCCAACAGGAGTTTCTCCAAATATCGTCTCTGCAATATGTTGAAGATCTTGAGAAGGAAAAGAACATGATAAAGTGAAAATTCTGGTACTCCTTTTTTCTATTTAGGGGGTTTGGTATCAAACTTAATTGTTTCAAAGATATTTCACAAAACCTCTACAGTTGTTGAAGTATCACGAATTTCAGGATCATCACATATTTAATCTATATTACACTTTGTGAAAGAATCGTCAGTTTCTTCTTCGTCACTGACCACATTTGGCTAGGGTGGAATAATTGTCATTTTTGGATCCTCAAATTCTTCAACGGATAAAGAATTCATATATTCCTCCGCTGTTAGAAATTCCCTGTACATTTTACAACAATAAAAAGGGTCAGCAAACTCGCAACTACAAAATAAAGCAGCAACTGAACTAATGGAACATTCCAACTTTTTATTGCAACCTGTCCCCCAGCATGAAAAGATAAAAAGAAACATTAGATTCAATAAACATTCAAGGAATGCGATCTTAGAAGTATGGGCGATTTGAAAAAAAAGAGGTTTATAGGACCGTTGTCCTGTTTATAGGACAGCTGGAAAATATATGTCAAATGAATATATATATATTTTTCCTTTGATATTTTTAATATTTTGAACAACACTTATGATCTAATAAAAACTATATATATATATATATATATATATATATATATATATATATTTTAAATAGTATTTTTCTTATTATTTAAGGGATTAAAACTATGACATTATTTTAAGAGTGAATTTAAATCAGTTTCTTTTAATTAATTTTTTTAATTCCGTTTTTTCCCATTAGTTTATAATTTTAGTCTATTTAAAATAATTTACGAAAAGTTGTATGCTGATTTCAATTGTTTCTTTTATTTTATTCACATTTAATTCAACTGTCCTATAAATGGAGCAGCTCTCCAATATGGGTTAAAAAATATATCTACAGAAACATATGGAAATTGAGTATAAAATGACATAAGGCTTCTAAAATACGAAATATGGATTACATGCGTATTTAATATCTGAAGCTTAAGCATACACTGAGGTGACAAAAATCATAAGATACCTCCTAATAAGTGCGTTTTCCCCGTCGAAGTGCAGAAAATCGATGTGGCGTAGATTTTAACAAGTCGTTGGATGTTACCTACAGAAATTCTGAGCTATGCTGTCTCTATCGATACTCATAATTGATAAATTGCTGCCGATGCAGGGTTGAACTGACCTCTCGATTATGTCCCATAAATATTTGATGACATTCATGTCGATCTATATGGAGGATCAATTCATTTGCCGAAATTATCCAAAAGATTCTTCAAACCAATCACAAACAGTTGTGACCAAGTCACATGACGTTTTGTCATTCATAAAAGTTCCATCGTACATGAAGTTCATGAATAGCTGAAAGTAGTCTCTATCTAGCTGAACATAACCATTTCCAGTGAATAATTGGTTTAGTTGTAGCAGAAGAGCCATTCCATCCCTTGTAAAAGCAGCCCAGGCCATTATGAAGCCACCAGCAGCTTGCAGAAGGTCTTGTCGACAACTTGGGTCCATGACTTCGTAATTTCTTTGCCACACTCGAACCCTATCATCAGTTTTTTTAGTGTTTAGCAGATATGGTCATAAGCACAGGAAACAACAATGGTCTTTTCTGACAAAGTGAAAAAATAAGATTATATATATAAGAATATCAAAAATATATGAATTATGAGATTTCAATTAAAATTAAAATTTATTTCTGAAAACAAACTAAAAAAACTAAAGATTATTTCTAAATAAAACTAAGAAGGATACAATTGTATTTAGAGAGTTCTAATGCTGCTACTATTAAAACACAGATGAACTTAACCAAATCGGTGAAAATACCAAGTCAATAATAGCTAAAAGAAAATATAAAATGAAAAAGTTACAAATTAAGTATGCGGCCAGTTCTGTTGCACTAAAATTTTTGACTATGTAAATAAATAAAATGGAATCACACAAAACCAAGAGGCAGAGGGAAAACTATGCGGATGATAGCGATATTTTAACTGTTGATGAGAGTTTATTTTACTCATCAAAAGAGGAGGAGAAGACTGTCCTCGATATACCAACCCCAATAATAAAATTTAAAATACTGACGAATAAAAACTTTTATAAGTCATCGGATTCTGATTCAAATGAGATATTTAAATCGCCAGTGCAGACGGAAAGCAAAATACAATGGCTACAAAACAAAACAAATTGGGTAAAATTGCTTAAAGATAAAAGACCGTGGATTCCTAGTAAGGACAAGGAGAAAGAAAGGAATGACGTGGTTGCAAATGTTAAGAGGCAGAGAATACGGATGCAAGTGAAAATGAAATAGTACGAGAGTAAAATAAACAACCCTTTGGACCATTGGTAAAAATGGAAACATTTGAAAACATTTACAATAAATATAGGATTGAGGGTAACGCAGCTGAAGATCTGAGAGGCTTATTTTTGAACATTTTGTCAAATTTTTCAGGTGCCAACATAAATTCAAGGAATTATAACAATGGGCCAACACTCGTAAATATGGTTAAAAAAATAATAACGGCATCATGGAAAGAAAAAAAATTCATTAAAACCAGGTCCAATTTTAATTCGACAGATCCAAACCTCTAAGAAGTTGTTGTTGGGCAAAGAAAGGAATCAAATACAACAAAAAATAATAAACCAGAATGAAAAATATAATAGATGAACACTATTGCTAAGACCTTATTATAGTGCTGAAATTAAGGTAAAGTGGATTATGCGTGTACAAATTAAGAAGAGCCAAACGTTTTAATAACAACAACGGTTTAGTTTCAAATATAACCTTAAAAGTTTACCATAACAAAAAAGAAATGATCTAAGAGATTCGTGCTGAAGAGCGCCGTGAAAAATGGTGGAGCGAACTTTTTTTAATGGAAGAAAGGTTATGTTGCCACAAGCTTGACAAATGCTTGAAACACACACACACAAAAAAAAAACTGCCGTGGGACACCACAGTACTCCCCCACCACTCACCATAGACAAAAAACAGTTGGTAAACACTAGTACAAAAATAGTTTAAACTTTAAACATGAAAATCATTCATTAATGAAATCTTATATTGCGACTGGAGCGGGTCGTGTATGCCTTAGTACAATTAGGTACACTACAAGCATTTGAATTTATAAAACAGCAGATTTCAACCGGTCTATCGTCACTTTAACTTCTTTACTGTTTATTAAAAGAGTGAAAAACTTCTCTGAACGATTAATGACTTAAATTGGTCCCAGGGGTGAAAGGGATCTTCTCACGCAATCTTGTCTTAAAAACACGTGTGTTGAAGCAAGCAAGTCCTTGTGCACAAGAACTTTTTGTTGACCGTGTCGTGACATCACCTCTGGTTTCAATTTACTCACCCTATCCTTAAACTGACGGAGAAAGTCTTCTTCTGTAACAAAGGATCTTTCTTCTCTGAAAAACTTTCTGGGAAGTCGCAGTGGGTAGCCGAAAACCATCTCAGCTGGATATACAAAAATGTCTTTTTTGAACGAGGCAAGATTCCCAAGCAGGATGGCAGGCAAAACGTCAGTTCACTTCTCAGTAGCTTGGCACAGGATTGCTGCCTTCAGCTGTCGTTGAAACATTTCCACCGTTCCTTTGGCTTCAGGGTGGTAGGCCGTGGTTCGGGTTTGGAGGGTGCCCAGGAACTGCGTGAAAGCTTTCAAAAGATGCCCGTCGAAGTTACGGCCTTGGTCCATGTTATGAATTCCGGTGCACCAAAGCGGATATCCAGCCATCGAATAGGGTCTTGGGTACGGTTTAAGTTTTATGGTCAGGCATAGGAAAGCTTCAGGCCATCTGGAGAACCGGTCGACGACTGTCAGGAGGTACTGCAATCCGTTGGAGGGTGGAAGAGAATTGACAATGTCACAGTTTATGTGGGAAAACCTTGCGAAGAGAAGCGTAAGGGTACCAGACTGCTCTTTGTGTGGTGGTGTACCTTCGATTGTTGACAATCGAGGTACGATCGATACCACATGGTGATGTCTCCTTACAGATGAAGCACTTGCATACAGTCGCTCAAAAAATATATGAGCCCCGGTACCCCTTTGAATTTCGACCGAATTTCAAAAACAAACCGATAGGCGAGTCCTAGAGCACCTTCAGGCGGCTCTACGGCGTTTGAGCACTTTGAGAGGTAGTAGCATTCTAGATGCGTTTCTATTACTAAACGTTAACTTTTTTGGAAAAAACCAAATATTTTTCACAAATTTCGATTATTTAACAGCTTCAAATGACATTTTTTCCCAACTGAAATGAAACAAAGGCCAAGTTGCTTGTTGCACGTAAAGTTGCATGCAACATGCAACTTGGAAATGCAACAAGCCAAAGTTGCATGCAACATGCAACTTGGATATGCAACTGGAATGATACTAATATTCATATCCGGTAAAGTAATTAATAATTAATTAAAAAAATAACACTCGGTAATTAGCGCCTATACTTCGAAACAAAGAAAAAGTCAATGTTGCATGTTACATGCAACTTTTCGTGCAAGAAGGTGTCTATATATTTCTTATATTAGAAATGAAATTTTGCAACTAGTTGCAAAGTTGCATTCTTATTGTAAGAAATATAAAGATACCTTGTTGTGAGCAAAAGTTGCATGCAACATGCAACTTGGAAATGCAACTTGGTTATGCATCAGGAATGATACTAAAGTTCATACCCGGTCACGTAATTAATTAAAAAAATCCACGCTCAGTAATTATTGCCTAACTTTTGAAACAAAGAGAAAGTCAATGTTGCATGTTGCATGCAACTTTTCGTGCAACAAGTTGTCTCTATATTTCTTATATTAGAAATGCAACTTTGCAACTAATTGCAAAGTTGCATTCTTATTATAAGAAATATAAAGACACCTCGTAGCACGAAAAGTTGCATGCAACATGCAACTTTTTTTTCTCTTTGGTTCTTCATTTCGGCAGTGCCTGTTGGAAATTGAATTAATTCGAGTCAATAAAAACACATTTTTTTAAAGATGAAAAAGGAGATATTTATTCTTTCATTTAGTTACAAATTCAAATTTCATTTTTTAAATACATTTCCGACCTCGGTCTGGAACGGACCTAAAAAAATGGGGAAAAAATAAATCTCGCCGCAGCTACATTTCTTTTCTCGCCATTTTTTTATACCTCTTTTTTTTTCACATACAAAAAATAGACAAGTACACATCTACTCTAGCTTCAAGTCGAAGACTTCGATACTAGGTGAGGATCGAGTCAAGATTTCTGCATCACAGTCCCAATCGTCACTCGACTCGGGTGGAACTGGTGAAGACAGAGGGATCGTCTCTGCATCGCTGTCCGCATTCCAATCTATGGTCACGTCGACGAATCTCGCCTCGTGTAGAACTGGTGAGGATCGAGGAATTTTCACTGCGTAGCTCTTATGTTCCCAATTGATGGTCAAGTCAACGTCGGAGTCCCAAGCGACTTTTGCCAAACAATCTACCCCGCCGGGCTGTCTGGAGCAGGCGACGTTTCTGCGAAAGCAGAGTCACTGCTGCTGCTGTCATCATCCGGGCACGAATCCATAGCCGCTTCTTCTCGAAAGAAATGAGCCTCTTGCAAACTGCAAACGACTCGCATCTTGTCGTTCGGGTGGGCTGTATAGTGTCATTCTGGACACTTGTTTTGGATCAGGTACGGGACGTACTGCACGATGGAAATCGAGTGTCCGCACGTCAGATCCACGGGCTGGCTTCCGTAGATGTGGAACGTTCCCGTCCACTCTTTGAAATAGTTGGTGGCCTGAAGATATTGCAGAGCCATCAGCGTGTCTTGCGGGTAAGCAGGCCGGCAACAAAAAGGACAAAAGTCGTAGTCTATAAATTTTGGAAAGTCGCGGTCGTGCAAGTTGTGTCCGCACTTTAAAACAACGGTCGGTAAATTGCAGTGGAAGCAGTAAAAACTCATGGTGACACTTTTAAGTCTGGAGACTAATGATGAAAACACGTTCATTTCGAAAAGGATTTTATAAAAAATGGGTCTTTTACTGCGCATGCTCCGAGACGCGATAAGATATGCTTTTGGATCGAATCACGTGACAGGACATGATTTTTGTAACCGTTTCCTGCTTTCAAAAGAATGGGTCGACACGATAAGACATGTTTTTATAATCAATTTTTTGAAACGAATTCACGTGATTCTGGTGGGACAGGACATGCTTTTTGTAACTGTTTCCTGTTTTCAAAAGAATTTGTCGCGATAAGACAGGCTTTTGTAATCATTTCAAAGAAATTAGTTTACGTGATTCTGTGTTTTGTGTTTTTGTAAAATATGCATATGATATTTGTTTAAAAAAAACAAAAAGAAAATCGAGTCGACACAATGGTTCACAAACAAACAACATTTATTTATTCTTACAATACTAATTCAATATTACACACACACACACAAAGATTATTTACAAGATATTTGAAATTTTAAAACTGTCCAAACTTGTACCTTTGACAGGCATCAACATTTTCATATTTGCCTATTCTTTCAGTAAATATTTTTATTTGAAATTTATATTGTTCAGTAGTTCGCATCGTGTCCAAAGTCGTTCCTGGAACATACGCCGGTGCAGTCGATTGAATCGGGATCTCGTCGTCCAACTCTTGTCGAGGCAGCACGTGTTGTTGCATTTTTCCATTCGAGTCTTTCAAAGAGGAAGAATATTTTCTTTTCTTTCTCGCCACGTACACGTCGTCTCGTTGCCCATCTTTGTCATTTTTCAATAATCGACGTTCTGCATCGGGGTTCAAAAAAGTGTCGTTCACTACTGCATCTGCCGGGACCACGTGCAAAGAAAACAGAATTTTTTTTGCAAAGTCAAGACGGCTTAAGTCGTATTTTCTTGCACGACGTACGTGGAATGGGGTTGAAGCACGTACTGATCGTAGACCCACTGATCGTTTTTGTGGAACCACGTGCCTGCCACTCGAAATTTTCTGTCGTGGTCTGTATAGGGGTCCAACTGGTAAAAACGCACGGGTGCCGCAGTGGTGCGATAAAAGTGGACGTATCCGGACGGCACCGTTCTTTGTCCAAACGTGAAAAAGGCCTTTACAAAAGACTGTTGCCTTTTATTCCAAAAGTATCCTGCTCTCACGTCCGTGTTGTGCCCTTTGAGTTTCAAGGGTTTCTGGTAGCGTTCTTGCAGTCTTTCGAAATGAATCTTGTCTGGCCGCAACTCTTGCTGCATTCTGGTGGATTCGACGGCCGTTCTGAGAAAATTATCCAGCAAAATTTCGTGCTTCCAAGTCATCGGCGTGCCATCGTAAAGCCGATAAAATTTCATCACGGCATCGTGTCCGTAATCTTGTGGCAAAAGTTTAAAACTGAAACATGTCACGTCGGGCAGTTGCAAAAAATAATCTTTTGATTTGGTATGGAGCAAGGGTCCCGAAGGCGCTGCGGCCACCGGCTCTGGAAAAAGGAATGGAATCTCTTGGACGTTAAATGCCATCTCGAAGAGCGAGTAGTCTCTCTCTCTCTCTCGAAGAAGAAGAACAGGTCGTGTGACGTCGAGCCAATGTTTCTTTTAAGCAGTCACACACCGGAGGTCACGTGACGTTATTTCTTTCTAAAAATAGAGTCCTTTTCGAAAAAAGTCTTGCATGAATAAACTAACGAATATTTAATGAACCGACGTTATTTCAATTAATTAGAGAAAAAATTTCTGAATTCCACCTCTGATAGCAAGCCACCTAACGCAGTCTTCTTGAAAGCAAATCTTGCACGGACCGAAAGAGGGATCCTTTTCCCACACTTGTATTGGAATCTTGTGCATGGGATGGTGCCGTTCTGCCTCTTTTTCGGCTAGATTTAAAATTTCAAAACTAGTTTCGTCCACGCAATAGAGACAGCTGGGGTTAAAGAAAACCTGCTCCAAATCTTGTTTTAGCCAAAAATTTCAATTGTCTGGATGGGATCCCACCAGAGACTGTACGCCGTTCGTGAGGACTTACTCTCCTCGTCTGGCCGCCAAGACGTACGGAGTTTTATGTCTGTAAAATTTCCCCTGTACCGGTTTTAAACTGGCTATCGGTCGTCGAAACCATGTCTTCTTGGGTGCCGAGAGAGCAAACATTGGCAACTTTATTTCTTTCACGGGTTGACGACGAGCAACAACCGAAGTCAGGCGAGGATCTCATAGTGGAGAAAAAGGAAAGATAGCAGTCGGGCGAGGATCTCGTGGTTGAGGAGAAGTCGGGAGAGAATCTCGTGGTTGAGGAGAAGAAGCAGGGCGAGGATCTCGTAGTTGAGGAGAAGAAGTCGGGCAAGGATCTCGTGGTTGAGGAGAAGCAGTCGGGCGAGGATCGTCTTTTTCTTGCAGGGCGACTTCAAATCATCGTCTTGCATCGATCGCTTGCCGTAACGAGATATTTCTTGACTTCAGGAGGACGAATCACTGGTCTTTTCATGCATGCTGTCGTCGGCTGTGGAAGAGGAATGCTTTCGAGCCATGCTGCTGGGAGAATCGTCAGCTGTGGAGGAGCATAGCTTTCGAGGCATCTCTTTTATGCTGGGAAAATCGTCGGCGTAGACGGCGAGTTTTCGATGGTTCTGCAAGGCATCGGTGAGTTATTTTCGTACATAGTTTGATATTCATCTAGAAAGTTCGTGGGAACTGGGCTGTATGACGGCGGAAAGTCGTCGCGAAACTGTTTCACAACAAGCGGTGTGACTAGAGATTCTGTGTCGCAACCAAAAATCTCTGTGAAAATGTCGTCTTCGTTTGAGAAAGTCTCGTCAGAAGCCATGATTCAAGAATACTGCAAAATTGTTTTCCACACTGACTTTTATACTGTTTGGGAGCTGAAATGACGAGTGCTTCTAGAAAGTTCCTGTGTTAATGCAACTATTTTTTTTTATTCCTTATCGGATCGGAAACAGAGCAGTCTTTTTCCAATTATTCGTTTGTCTCTGCACGATACAATGTCAAATTTTGACAGTTTTTGCAAAATTTCACACAATGTAAAGTATACGTTGCCATCAGACCAAAGAATTTCTTTGGGTACCATCGGGAAATTAATCTGGATCACGTCGTCTTTTATCCGTTTCGGCTGCTGCTGTTGTTGTTTCTATGACATGCGTTGTAATTCTTCTTCGTCTGTCACAATGACCAAATTACTTCCATCGTCGTCGCATCAGCCATCTTGATGGCAATCTGTTGTCGGTTTGAAGCGACGATAAAATTCTAAAATTTTAGTTCGTGCAATTTCCATCAACTTGAGCACGTTGATAATTTCATAACTCTCGTCGTCGTTCGAAACGATTCGATAAACGGCCGCTCTCGTCGGATTCGAACAATAATACAGTTCACGCCTGCAATATTGATTTTTTCTCGCCGTCTATTTGACTCGTACTCCCTGGATGAAAACTCGTACCAATTAGTTGGCCATCTCTATACCTCCTGGAAACTTTTTCAAAATGTTTATGGCTTCGGCAAAAGTGAAAACTTTCATGCGTGGATAGGGCGTGTGCATGCCTCTTCGTAATACCATCTGGACGCTGCGGCCCGAAGGAGCGAATCGTTTGCACATTTTCCACGGATCTCGATTCAATTTGACGAGTTTGAAAACGTCCGTGGCTCTGAGATAAATGTGTCCGTCCGATCCCACCAGGAGACACAGTGGCAAACTCGTGTCATAGTCGTCGTTGCTGCCGCTCGTGGGGGAAAGTAGAATTGTGAACCACATTGCTCAGTCTTGTAATTTGGAAAAGAGGCCACAAAATGTAGCAAGTTTCCAAGAGCGTTCCAAGCTTCGATGTTGCCAGGTCGGGTGCACGAAATGAAATTAGGTCTCGCGTCGTCCACAGCGATATTTATACTTTTTTGCTTCCGGTCACGTGATTAAAAAAATCACGTGATAATCACATGACATTCACGTGTGACTCATTTGACGTTCAAGTGATTTTCACGTGAAAATCACATGTGATTTCAAAGAATTTTTTATTATATCATGCCAGAAGCACGTGTGATTTCAAAGAATTTCTTATCATATCATGCCAGAAGCACGTGAAATCAATTCTTTGAAGTGTCAGTAACAAAACAAGAAATTGCAATCCTCTAGCATGCGCAGTGACAGAAAAAATTTATAAAAAGCCCTTCGAAACAAATGTGTTTTCATCATTTCTTTTTAAAAGTGTCACCATGATTTTTTTCTGTGTCGACTGCAATTTGCAAACAGTTTTGCTGCGCTGCGGGCACAATTTGCACGTCAGTTACTTTTCGAGATTTATACATTATGATTTTTGTCCGTTTTGTCACCAGCTCGCTCACCCCAAAGACATTTTGATAGCCGTGCATTATCTGCAGGCCAGCGGCTATTTTGAAAATTGGACTGGAACTTTGCACATTCCTGTGAACCAACACGTGTATCTCTTTTGTATGCACAAGATATCATTCATGCAGTAAGTGCCTTATTTAATAAAGAACGCTTGTCCCGAATGCTCCTTCCCAGCCCGCCCGAACGATAAATTAGATGTAGTTTGGAATTTGAAAGAGGCTGATTTCTTCAAGGATGATCTAGCTGTTATGTATTCGTGCCCGGACGATCACGTTCGCCACAGACGTGGTGCTGCAACATTGCCTCGATCGTCTCCTGTTCCTGACATCGATTTATAGATTGCCGAAACATTACCTTGATCGTCCCCTCTACCTTTCATTGATTTAATAATGGACTAATTCGAATTTTTCAAATGAATTTTTTTTATATTGTTTTTCCAAATTGTATTTGTATATATATATTGAACCAATAAATATTGTTTGTTTATTAACCATTGTGTTGACTCAATTCTTCATACATCTCTCACAAAAGAGATTTAAAAAAATGGGGAGAAAAGAAGTCTCACTGCTTGTTATTGCAGCGATACTTCTTTTCTCCCTATTTTTTTAGGCTAGTTTGACACCGAGGTCGGCTTTACAACTCAAATGAAATTAGATTGGCAGTCTATTGAAAAACATGTTCAAATTGAAATATAAAGGGTTTTCTTTGTGCTTCAATGAGCCAACTTTTAATGTTGATCTTTAAATTTTTTTTAACATCAAATAAATTTATGAATAAAGTTTCCACACCGACGTCGGTAAAAGAGCGACTTAAAAAAATGAGGAAAGGTTATCTTGTCGAGCTAACCTTTCCCCATTTTTTTTCACCAAAGAAATATTTAAAATTCTCATTAAAAAATATTACAAGTTTCGTCTACACCGACCTCGGTCAAAGAGCGATCTAAAAAAATGGGGAAAGACTCGCCCGCCGTGTTGACGGGTGAGTCTTTCCCTTCAACAAAGAGATGTGTATGATGGAGCCAAATAACGACACATTGGTTTACAAATAAACAATATTTATTGATGCAAAATTTATTTCACAGACAGACATTTAGAATTCAAATATAAATTTAAAGTGTCCTTCATAAATACATATTTTGTCCATACCTCGAAAGTCTTTTAAATTTACATATACAGTTTGAAATTTCTCTGCTGCTGGTATGGATGCCGGCACGGGTGGAGGAATATAATCCCCCGAGTCTTTATCCCAGTCGTCACAGACTTTTAAATCTTCCTGTTGAAAGTCTCTCTGGTCGTCGTCGCTTTGGCGGCCCCGGCCTTCTTCTTGCCTTCTCTTTTCCAAAAATCGTGCATATTGCAGCACAATGACTCGGCTGCATTTAGAGAGGTTCAGAAGAGCTACGTGCTGCTGCTCTGTCGGGCCTTTAGGTTTCTGCAGCTCTCTGACACGCGGGCAGTCTCCGGCAATCTGCGTCTTTATTTCGACTACTCGAGGCATGCCGATAGACGTGAAGAATTTCTTGGCCTCCTCTCCCCTGACAGCCACCAGCTCGTCGCCTACAAACTGCCTGGCCCGTCGCTGCGCCTCTGCCAAACTGAATTCGCCGTTGAAACTCACCAGCAGCGTCGACGATAACTCGCTGGCCACCTTCTTGACACGCCGGTCTTTGCGTGTCATGTAATCCCCCGAGTGGTCGATCGTGAGGAGCATGGTCTGGCGCTGGCTCTCGTCTTCTCTCAGCACTCGGGCGATGCCAATTTCCACCGGCAGAAACGTTCCGTTATTAAAACGAAATGTGTGAACATGGGCGACGAAGCGCACAATTTCCAAATATTCCAGAGCCATCTCGCTGGGAACACAGAGTCGCTGGAAACACTGCGAGACAAATACTGACGAGTCGTTCCAACAGCCCTCTTATATTAGTCGAAACAGGAAATAAACATTCCTATAGAACAGGTTTTTATCAAACCACATTCCACGAAATGCTTACAAAGAACAGGATGATCTGAGAATAGAAAGTTCTGGAAAAATGTGTGCCACAGGATATAAAACGTTTTTTTTTCAAATTACCTTTTATAGAGATGTTTCTAAAAAATTCAAAGTCACGTGATTATAATTGTGTGCATGCGACAACTGTTTGAAAAAAAATTATGTATGGAACACCAACCTCGGTGACTTAACAAACGGAGAAGTAATTAGTATATATATATATATATATATAGATATATATATATATATATATATATATATATATATATAAAATTGCCAAGACTTATAGTCCTTTATTTTCATTTCGAGGATGAAATATATTTCAGACAAGAACTGTAGTTTTTTTATTTCATTGGGATCGCGAAATATATTTCATACAAGAGCTTGCCGAGGATGAAATGTTTTGACAAGAGCTCTCGTTTTTTATTTCTTTCGGGTCGCGAAAATATTTTTTGCCAAGAGCTGTAGTTCTTTATTTCATTCGGGTCAGGAAAATATTTTCTTGTCAAGAGCTTGCCGAGGATGAAATGTTTTTTTTGCCAAGAGCTGCAGTTCTTTATTTCATTTGGGGCAGGAAAATATTTTTTGTCAAGAGCTTGCCGGCAATGAAATTTTTGTTGTCTCGTTCTTTATTTCGTCGATAGCTGATCGAATTTGTTGTAGATGGATTGAAAGAGTTTCAATGTGTAACGACTTCCAAACTATAGCGATGACAAAAACTTGTATCGCGACGACTTCGAAATTTGAAAACGTTTTCACTCGGAGTTGTATCTTTATTCACATCGATCTAAACCAACTCGTTCGAGAGATGTCGATGCATATCCATCACAAGTTGTAGTTGACGAGTATCTCGGTGCAATTTCTTACCAAGAGTGACACACATTTCCAAAAGAATTTAGATTTGTCAAGAGTTGCAAGCTTCCATGAGCGTTCTAAGTTTCGATGTTGCCAGGTCGGGTGCAGGATGCAAAGTGAGCTTTCGCGTCGACCACAGCGGTATTTTTACCCTTTTTGTTTCCGGTCAGGTGATTTAAACAAACTTATCACGTGACTAGAAGTTTAGGTTATGATACGACCAGTTTCAAGAGCAATGTGCAATGTTACCAGTTCAAATAGGGCTCAAATTTCGATCTTGCCAGGTGAGAATCAAGATGCCAAATGAGCTCTCGCCTAGACCTCAGCAATATTTATACTTTTACACACTAGTCACGTGATCATTTTTCGATCACGTGACTGTAGTTTTGCGCATGCGCAGCTTTTAGAAAATATGCTGATCATTTTTCATTCGAGATTCATCGAGATCAAAAACTTTTTTACCAGCCGAGAACATTTTTTCAAGTCACGTTATGCCACGCCACGCCACGCCATTCTACGTTAATATTCCCATGCGCATGCGCCAACTTTAACAAAAAGATGATTATTTTTCTTTCGAGAATGATCGAGCTCGAAAATTTAATTGCCAGCCGATGAAAATTTTAGAAAAGCAAAAAATCCAGCTTTACGGTTTGAAATTTCTAACGTAATGGGCATGCGCCAGCTTTAAAAAACGATGATTATTTTTCTTTCGAGATTGATCGAGCTCCCAAACTTTTTTACCAGCCGAGAAAAATTTGAAAATAAAAATTATTATTTATAAACATGTCACGTGATAAAAATTATTATTATTATGATAATATATATATATATATATATATCGATACCTTTAACCCAAATTATAAACTCTTGATCGATATATTTCGGACAAGAGCTGTAGTTCTTTATATCACTCGGGTCGCGAAATATTTTTTTGACAAGAGCTATTGCCCTTTATTTCATTTGAGTCAAGAAATATATTTCAGACAAGAGCTGTATTTTTTTATTTCACTCGCGTGGCGAAATATTTTTATCGAGGTCCTTTCGAGTTTGGTTCCTAGTTAGAGATATACTCGATGTACAAACCGAGAGGTTCGTCGTAACTCGAAATCTCGGTACAAATTTTCGACGTCAAACTATCGAAGAAGTCGTGACGACACTATAAAAATTTTCACTCAGAGTTGTACCTTTATTCATGTCGGAACAAACCAACTCGTTCGAGAGATGTCGATGCTGAAAGCGTTACCAAATATCGTTCCAGGCTCCCATGAGCGCTTTTAAAAAATACTCTGATTATTTTATATATATATATATATATATGTTTCGATACCTCCCTCCTAAATTATAAACTCTTGACCGATATATTGACAAGAGCTGTAATTCTTTATTTCATTTGAGGGATGAAATATAATTTCTGCCAAGAGATGTAGTTTCTTTTCTTATTTGAGTCAGGAAATATTTTTTACATGTGCTGTAGTTACTTTTATCATTTGGGGATGAAATATTTTGTACCCAATACCTCTTGTTCCTTATATCATTTGAGTCAGTATGACATATTTTTTCAAGAGCTGTAGTTCTTTATTTCATTCGGTTCGCGAAAATATTTTTGCTGTGAGCTGGTCGAGAATGAAATTTGCTAAAGACGTCAAAAATGTAATGTGCTCATTTGGCACACAAACTTTTTGTTTGTCAAGAGCTGTAGTTCTTTATTTCATTTCAGTCGGGGAATATTTTTTTTGTCATTAGCTAGCCGAGAATAAAATTTTATTTCAATCGAGATGTCATGAGCTGACCGAGAATCGTCGATCGCTAAGCGAATTTGTTGTCGTTTCAATGTTTAGCGACGACAGCAACGTGTATCCCGTTTAGGGCAAGCAAATGTTGCGAGTTTGGTTCGTCCATCTCGAAAAGTGAAAAACTTTTTCACTTCCAGTTGTATCTTTATTCATGTCATTCGAGAAATGTCGATGCTAAAAGCCTTTTTCGAAAAGCGTTTCCAAAAAGCCTTGCAAGTTTGAAGAGCGTTCAGAGCTTCGATGTTGCCAGGTGTAATGCACGAAAGAAATTGAGCTCTCGCCTCAACGAAAGCGGTATTTATAATTTTTAGCTCCCGGTTACGTGATAAAAAAAACCTTATCACGTGACCAAAAGTTTAAGTTATGATACGACCAGTTCAAATAGTGCTCAAGTTTCGATCTTGCCAGGTGGGGATCACGATGCGAAATGAACTCTTGCCTCAACAACAGCGCTATTTATACTTTTTCACATTGGTAACGTGATCAAAAAATGATCACGTGACTATAGATATGCGTGGATTTAAAAAACATGATGAATTTTTTTCCTTCGAAATTGACGAGAGCTCCAAATTTTTTTTTGCCAGACAAGAAATTTTTTTCAAGCCAAGCCATGTCACGTTATGCCACGCCACGTCGTGCCACGTGGCAATTGTCACGGGATTACAGTCATGCGCATGCGTCAACTCTAAAAACACGATGAATTTTTTCCCTTCCAGATTGACAAGGACCCCAAAACTTATTTGCTAGCCGAGAAAATTTTGAAAAGCAAAAAATCCAGTTTAATCCGGTTTGAAATTTATAAAACAATACGCATGTGTCAGCTTTTAAAATATACGCTGTTTATTTTTCTTTCGAGATTGATCAAGCTCCCAAACTTTTTGCCAGCCGAGAAATATTTGAAAATGAAAATTATTATTTATAAACCTGTCAAAAAATATTATATATATATATATGTGTGTGTGTGTGTGTGTAACATTATTTGTTGAGAAGCAGAATTCAGTTTGAAGACAGTGAAGAGACTTGCTATTTCGTGACGTTGTTTTATTTCATTTTTAAGAAGCAGGCATATGTACAAGCGATGAGCACACAGAACGACACAGAAAAGGTATGAGAAAAAAGCTCTTGGACATTTTATCCCTGGTCTTATATAACCTATGATTTTGATAGCGAAAGTCTTTCTTCATAGTGCTAATATATTACGAGATTTCGATAGGGATTTTCGTTACATGCGCGGAGAAGGCAGGGGAAACACAGGGAGATTTTAAAAAAGAATTTGCCTCATCAGCGGTATTTTGCCTCTTCACGCAGAGTGTGGGAAAGTTCGACTTTTAGCTGATTCTGCAATTTAACAAAGCTTCTCTTGAATTAATTAAGTAGAGACAGTGGAATTGGATCACGAAATAAGATAATATTTTAGAATAAAGTTACTATGGGCTAAATGAAGATAAAATCTTGAAATTAATTAAATTGAAATTAGATTTAAAATATCATTTCAATTTCTCCCCCCCCCTGCAAGACGCGGAAGTATGTCGGGGCCCTCGACATACAGCCTTACCTTAGAATGGTGGTCAAGTAAGAAACTAAAATTTAAAAGCATATTTCCCTTACCTTTAGAATAATATAAAAATCATTTTGAACAAGATTATGTAGCACACAAAAAGATAATGTGATATCTGTGAAAATATTGGATAAATATTCAACAACACCAAAAAAATAATATTAAAATATGCAATGTACAAATGATTTTCTGCAGAAACTCAGTCTATTGTCTCTCAATCTGTAAGATTGTCTCCATTTGATGAGGAATGTCTCTAAAGAATGTTTGCATACAGTGTCCTTTAAATAGTAGAAGGCTCATCAAAATGATGAAATTGAATGTAAAATATTGGAATAACAAATTGAATTTATATAATAGTAATATATCAACACAGTTCTAATTTTTGTATATAACACTTGAATCTGAAAATAATAATATGATATTCAAAATACTCTTTTAACATAATAATTTAAAAAAAATGATATAAAAATGTCTAATTGTAAAAGAAAGACTTTAACCCACTAGTTAGCCAATTAGTGGTGAATAGTAAAACCTTGTTCGCCAATTTCTAGTAGTGTGTGAAACTTAATGATCCAAAATTAGGACATCAAGAAGGGGGTCATAATTCTTATTCTCTCTCCACTCTCATCCATGAATATTTATTTCCAAATGGAGAACAACATATCCAGGATAAAAATAGAAAGAGATAGAAATTAATTGTGAGGTTGACCCTATACTCACTTCTCAATACGACTGAAGTATTTGAATGTATTTTGTGATGGCGCCTATCACAATATCATCATTGGTTGATGTATATGACGTCAGGACTTTCATCAAATAAATCTAAATGTAATCGCGCCATTCCAACTCTATTATGTGGTTTCAATTATTTAGGATCTACATCTAAAATCTATTTCTAGCTTTCAATGAATCGAAGATATCATAAAACACAGAATAACATTTATTGACGAACACGAACACAAAGCTACATCGTTCTACGTTACATCTAAGACATTACTACGTTCTGAATCACCAAGTATAAAAAAAAAGCGTATCAAAGTTCAACAGAAACTGCGCATGCGCCGGTTTCCTGATGACTACATCTGGAATAGGGGCCGAAATAGGGGAAAGGCGTCTCTAACACGGAATATCCCGGCCCCCGTTGGACAGCTGTCCAACACCTTCTTCAAAAGGGAGTGGACAGAGTCTGTTGATACTTCGCCGAAAAATTCCTTTAGCGGTTCTGATGTCTGCAACACGGAATAGTCCATCTGCTCCAGGATATGTCCTTTCAATTCGGGCCAAGTTCCATTCCATGGGGCTCTTGCTATTATCCTTCAGAAGTACCAGCTGTCCGAGTTTGATGTTCAGCTGAGGTAGTTTCCATTTAGCTCGAGACTGCAAAGAGTTGAGATATTCTTGGCTCCATCTTCTCCAAAATTTGGATCTAAGAGACTGGATGAGAGACCATCTAGAAGATAAAGAAATATTAGTCAAGGAATCACTGGGTTCTGGCATTGACAACAGTGGTACTCCCACCAAAAAATGGCCAGGTGTCAAAGGTTGAAGATCAGCTGGATCGGCAGAAAGAGGACAGAGTGGTCTTGAATTCAAAACTGCTTCAATCTGTGGCACCAGCGTAGTAAGCTCTTCAAAAATCAACACTGTTGATTTAGTCACCTTCAACAAGATCCGTTTCATAGCTCCAATATTGGCTTCCCATAAGCCACCGAAGTGAGGAGATGCTGGAGGTATGAAGTTCTACACTATACCTTCCTTGGCACAAAATCTTTGCACGGAATCTGATTTGCATGCTTTTAGTAGGGAATCCAAAACATTTTTGCACTCTTAAAATTAATGGCATTATCACTCCATATGACTGAGGGTTTTGACCGCCTTGCAATGAATCTCCTAAGACAAGCTAAAAAACTCTCAGTAGTCAAATCAGACACTACTTCAAAATGGGTAGCTCTTGTACTAAAACATATGAAAATAGCAATGTATGATTTTAAAGTCATTCTGGATCTTTTCAAATTAGGTTTAGTAATTATGGGACCAGCGAAATCGAGTCCCACCTTTTCAAATGGTCGAGATGGGATAACTCGGTCCCTGGGCAGGTCGCCCATCATTTGGTTAATAGTTTGACTTCTAGCTTTAAAACAAGTCAAGCATCTATTTATCACACGTCTAACTCTATCTTGTCCCGAAGGTATCCAATACGATTGGCGAATAAGAAAAAGTGTCGTCTGTGTGTCTGAATGTAGACATATTTTGTGAAAATGTTCTATGATCAAATCTGTGAAATGGTGCGACTTGCGTAAAAGCAATTGATGCTTCTGGTTATCTGACAGATTTGAAAATTTTAATCTTCCCCCAACTCGAAGCAGCTCATCTTTGTCAAGAAATGGATTTAGAGATACTATTCTTCGGAATTGGATGCTTTAATTGTAAACACTTTAATTCAGACTTAAATTCATATCGTTGCACATACTTTACTAACATTTTTGTAGCATTTTGTATTTCGATAGCACTTAAATAATCTTTCTTTCTATTAGAAATATTAATTTTACAATTATTAATAAATCTTAAACACCATGCAGTGATTCTAATTAATTTGTCAAATGAGGAATATTTTTTTAATTAAATTGTTCTCTGAAGGGCACTCTACAACTGTTGAAGTTAAAATAGCTCCTTTGCAAAGCTCGTAATTTTCTATGTTTTCAATATTTAACTGTTTTGACAGTTCCAAAGATTTGGGCCAAGTGTGTTCATTCTGTGCTAACCAATCAGGACCATGCCACCAAAAATCACTATCTCGAAGTTCGGCTGCCGACATACCTCTCGATATCATATCAGGATTATCCTTTCCAGGACAATGACGCCAATCTTTTGGGTCAGTAAATCTTTGGATCTCTTGAACTCTATTTTTCACAAATGGTTTAAATCTGCTAGGAGCGCCCTTGATCCAAAAATAAGTGATAGATGAATCGATCCAGAAGTAATGAGTTAATGGATACGTTAGAGCTTTGGAGATTTTATTACTCAATCTAGCTACCACGAGAGCACTCATTAACTCATGTCTAGGTATCGAAATTGTTTTTAATGGAGCCACTCTGCACTTTGATGCTAAAAAACTAGTAAAACTCTTTCCGTCCTTTAATGTTACTCGAAAATACACAACCGCTCCATAAGCTTTCTTAGAGGCATCTGAAAAACAGTGCATTTGAATGTTATCTATTTTAGTGGAATGAGTATCTCCAAAATAGTAATGAGGTATATTGAAAGTATTCATTTCTAGAACTTCCTCACACCATTCATTCCAATCAGTGTCTAATTTCATTGGGAAACGCTCGTCCCAGTCCAAACCCAAACACCACAGTTCTTGGATTAAAATCTTTAATCTAATTATAAATGGTCCGAGAAACCCTACAGGGTCAAAAATACGACCTGCAACTTGCAAGAGATATCTTTTAGTGTTCATTCGTTTCGAGAGAAATTGTATTAAACTTTTAGCATCAAAATGAAATAAATCACGGTCGGCGTTCCATACAACTCCTAGTACCTTAGAAGGCATGAAATTTTCATTTTTAGACTCAATGGATGGATCAATGTCCATTCCAATATCTTTCCATCGATCACGTAACTCGAATGAATTAGTCTGCCACTTTCTTAGAATCATACTTGCATCCTTAAAGATCTTAACACTTTCTAAGCTCGTTTTTAAAGCCTCTTCTACATTTTGTTGACCACTAATTAAATCATCGACATATAAAGAATTATTTAAAATTGCACAAGTTTCAGGAAAATTATCCACATACCTTTTCAAGTGATGCTTGATTGTTGCAGCTAGGAGGAATGGGCTGGAACTTACCCCAAATAAAACACGGGTCATTCTATATATCATCAAATTGTGTCCTTCAGATCTATCTGGTTCCTGCTGCCAAAAAAATCTGGTCGCATCTCGATCCTCTTCATTAATTTCTATCTGGAGGAACACCTGCTTTATGTCAGCTGTGAATGCTATAGGATTTTCTCTAAATCTAGTCAGAAGAAGAAAAATATCAGGGTTTAGATTTAATCCAATATGTAGACAATCGTTCAAGGACAGTTCTCCTTTACCATGGGAAGACGCATCAAAAACGATGCGTAATCTACTTGTCGTCTTATCCTTACGAATCACTGCTCTATGAGGCAAATAAAAAGTTGGTTCGTTCGTCTTTTTATTCATCCCACACGTAACTTGTTCAATAATGTTCTCCTTTAGATACTCATCCAGAACAGTCTTGTATTCAGTGAAAAGCAAGGGGTCATTAAGAAATTTTGTTTTTAAACCTAAAAACCTTTTTTGAGCAACTTCACGATTATCGTGTAACTGTTCCTTCATACCAGGTTTCCACGGGAGCTTTACGTTGTATCTGTTATTAGAGAAAGTAATTCCCGATTCAAATTCCTTCATAATTGCATCATCAAAAATATTTTCATTGGTATCAGCCTCAACGCCTAAGCTTTCTAATTCCCAATTTTTTTTTAATTGATCCGATATCATTTTTTCTTCTACTATAATTTTTATTTCCAAAATTTGATTTGTCATATCGATTTTTTCTTGGAGTCACCAACCAAATAAGGTTTCAGTGGCTACAGGCTTATCATTTAACCTTTTTATTCTACTAGTAACTGTATCATAATAGTGATCAGCACCCACTAAAGGCACAATTTTGTTATTTCTAAATTCATAGCAATCAGCAAGTTGTAATCCTTTTAATTGTTTATTTAACTTCGGAATATTTTTATTAGGAGCAGGTAAATTAGTTGCAATTATTTGTTCAGTTTCTAATGCTTCAATTTCAATATTTAAAGTCGGTTCGTTGCGATTCTCTAATTTAATCTTAACAACATTATATGTTCGTTCAGTTGTTTCTTTAGCACCGAAACCATATACCGATAGAGTTTCCCTTCGAACAACAAGAAGTTTAAGTCTTTGAGAAATTTCTCGTGAAACGAAGCTTCTCATGCTACCATTGTCTAGCAAAATGAGAACTGTTTCAAGTCTATCATCATCAAATGGAGAGCGAATACAGGCAGTACATGTTTGCAATAGTACGGAACACTGAGTGTTTACTCGAACTTCCGGTTCTTTATTCTTTATATTATAATTGCAATGGGAAACTGCGGATACAATTTTATTTTCTGCATTAATAGTTTTGTTTTCCAATCGATAACAGAGCGATCGGTTATGTTTCTTGTTACAATTTTCACACATATCCCTTTTCCTACAGTCCTTAATTCGATGATTTTGTTCAAGACATAAGAAACAACGACCTTATTTTCTTAAAATATCCTTTTTTTTTCATCAATTGTTAAACCCTCACAAAGTTCTGAAATATGTTTATCATTGCAATATACACATTTTTTCTCAACAACTGGTGCTAAATATTCATGAGTTTTCAACGAATTATTATTCCAGGGAATGCGACTTTTATTATATTGCCTGTCATTTGTAAAATTTTGTCTATCGCCTGAATTATTTTGATTGTATCTAGGATTTTTAAATTCAACGTTATGAGTGACGGGTTTTTTTCTTTCACCTTTCCAGCCACTTATCAAAACGGATGATTCTCGACATTCTATTTCAATTTTCAAAAATTGTAACAATTCCATAACATTGAATTTATTTTCTTCCGTTTTTTCTAAGTGTTTTCTATTAAAATCTAAAACTAGATCCTCAGGTATTAATTTAAGGAGAATCGGCTGAAGCAAATGACCATACATTCCAGATGTAACGTTAAGTGACTCTAAGCTTCTAATTTGTATTTTGCAGATGTCATATAACTTTCTCAGTCCAACTATATTACTTGAATCCTTTACAGGATAAAGATTCAACAGTTTTGACATATGAGCATTAATAACGAGCTCATCTCTTCCAAATCTTTCTTTTAATAACATTAAAGCTTTATCATAATTTTCGTCGGATAATGCGAAGCCATTCACAACATTACGGGCAGATCCACCTAATAAGGATTTCAGATACGTAAATTTATCTATTTTTGTTAAGCTTTCGTTTTGATCAATCGAGTTTTGGAATTTATTCCAATATTCTAACCATAAACATGGGTCCCCGAAATATTTATCGATACTCAATTTAGGTAGACGAACAGAATTGACAGTTCTATTAGAATTAACAGCAGATTCAATAACCGAATTATTTAAAGAACCATTCTGTGCACTCAATGCCAAATTTGGGTTAAACTGTGATGAAATACTAGAATCAATTTTGGAGAGTTTATTAATTTATATTGAAATTCTAGAACATAATAAAGTAATCTTTTCATTGTATTGAAAGGCAGCTTCTATTTCCGTATCAAATTCGTTTTCTTCTGAAACAATTTCTTGAATCTTACTATCTAATTCTCTTAATTGTTTAAATATCTCATTTAAATATTCTAAATGCCCTCGTAAGCTATCAACAGATTGCTCATCAAATTCGCTTTATAATTTATTTATAAGTTTAGTTACTGCTGTACGAATGACAGCTCTAGACTTTTTCAATTTCTTTTTCTCATCCATTCTTATAATACAAAAGTAACTAAATATGACAGTACAATATCAAAAGTAATTTCAAAACAAAAGCAATATTTCAAATAAAAGAAATATTCATCAAAAAGTAATGATCAAAATTCTCTAGAAATTCTATAATCAATTCAATAATATCAAAGGTTTCAACACATCAATAATATCAATTTCTATATCTATTTCTAATAATCAAAATAATATTTTCATATCAATTCTAATTATTTCTATCGAAATTCTATATAAAAGGTATTTCTTACCTTTCTTTCAATGCAGCCAGTATAAGAAAGCGAAAACGATATTCTAAATCATGATACTATCACATCCGACTTCTTCTTTCCCGGCCGATGCACCAAAAAAATGGTTGATGTATATGGCGTCAGAACTTTCATCAAATAAATCTAAATGTAATCGCGCCATTCCAACTCTATTATGTGGTTTCAATTATTTAGGATCTACATCTAAAATCTATTTCTAGCTTTCAATGAATCGAAGATATCATAAAACACAGAATAACATTTATTGACGAACACGAACACAAAGCTACATCGTTCTACGTTACATCTAAGACATTACTACGTTCTGAATCACCAAGTATAAAAAAAAAAAAGCGCATCAAAGTTCAACAGAAACTGCGCATGCGCCGGTTTCCTGATGACTACATCTGGAATAGGGGCCGGAATAGGGGAAAGGCGTCTGTAAGACGGAACAATCATGAAGAAAAGAAAAACTAACTCTTACGAGTGGAGACAGCGGGTCAACCTAAGTTGGGGATTATGTTGAAGAAACATGGGAAATAAAGGATTTTTTTAAAAATTTAAATTATTATTCATGACTTAATTTTAATTTTTCTGGTGGTAAATATGTTCTTAATTTTGATACGTGGACAATATCAGTAGCTTTGTTTGTTAATGCATTTGGTTTAGTTATTTCATAATTTACGTCTGAAATTTTAGTTACTATTTCATATGGACCTGAAAATACTGGAGATAATTTTCTACGATTGGGGTAATTAAATTCCTCATATATTACAATGTCACCAGGTTTGAATGGAGAATCTATAAATCTAGCATCATATCTTATTTTATTTTTATTGTGATATTTTATTGTATTATCTTTAGCTAATTTTCTGGCTTCCTCTACTGGAGGATAGAATTGATTTTGTGTTAAGGGAGGAGGATAAGGTAAAGTGCCAAATAACAAATATACAGGAGGAAATTTTGTAACTGAATGGGGTGTTAAATTATATTCATTGATTACTTGTTCTAAAAGTTTAGTCCAAGGAATTTTAGTAGGAGAAGAATTGACCTTACACTTTAATTTAGTTACTATTGATTGGTTAACTCTTTCATATTTCCCATTAGTTTGTGGATGATGTGAAGATGTTAACAGATGCTTGACACTGTAATTTCTGAGGAAATGTTTGAATTTAGATGAGGTAAAAGCACCATTTCTATCAGTTAATAATTTGGAAGGAACCTGAATTTGGAAAACTTACTTTAATATATTAATATAAGCTTCAGAATTTTCATTTTTGGAAGGAAAGGCCCAAACATATCTAGTCGCATGATCAATTACTATATGAAGAAATTTTTTAGTTGAATTATAATAGTTAAATCCACCAACAGTATCGACAGAAAGACATTCAAAAGGACGATCTGTGGGGGGCACAGCCTGTAAAAGGCCAAATCTTTTTTGCTTTTTCTTTTTATTTAATTGGCAAATATCACAATGTGTAACAAAAAGTGCAATATCTTGAGTAATATGGGGCCAATAATACTGAGGAGTAATTAAATGTGTCATTTTTTGTGTGCCTGGATGCCCAAATTGTTCATGAGCTGTTTGCAAAACTTTTCTCCTAAGAGAAAAAGGTACAACTATTTTAAATATTTTTTTCTTTTTAACTATAAGTATATCATTAATACTTTTATATTTAGTATCATCTAAATTGTCTAAATTTTGATAGTGTTTTATCTCATCTAATTCCAATAAATGCACAGAATGTTGGAGATATTGAGCAGTAGGATGCCTTGATAACATATCAGCTTCAACATTAGCTGTTCCCTTTAAATATTTAACTTCATAATCAAACATGCTTGGTTTTAAAGACCAACGAAATAATCTTCCAGTTAAATTTTTTACATTTTTAAGCCAAACAAGAGCAGCATGATCAGTATGAATTATGAATTTTTTCCCATGTAAATAATAATAACATTTATCAAGGGCATCTACTATTGCTAAACATTCCAACTCAGTTATACAATAATTTTTTTCATAAGATCGTAAAGTTCTTGAATGATAAGATACAGGAGTAATTTACCAGAACAGTCAGGCTGTTTTAGAACAGCTCCAATGGCACCTGAGATGCATCACAAAAAACATGAAGAGGTAAATTAGGATTATACAGTTGTAATACTGGTTTAGTAATCAATTTATTTTTTAACATTTCAAAAGCTTTTTGACAGTCTTCTGTCTATTGCCATGGTGTATCTTTTTTAAGAAGATTATTTAAGGGTTCTCTTATTTTAGCATAAGAATCAATAAACTTATTATAAACATTTATAGAGCCAAGAAAACCTTGAAGCTGCTTGACATTTTTTGGAGGTTGCAATTTTTTAATACTTTCTATATAATGATTATCAGGAGAAATGCATCCTTCTTTGACTTCATACCCCCAAGAAATTAATTTTATCTTGAACAAACACAAGTTTAGAAAATTTTAATTTAACGTTTTCTTTTTCACACATTTGAAAAATCTGTTTTAAATGATCATAGTGTTCCTCTAATGAGTTAGTGAAAACTACTATGTCATCAAAATAGTGACATGCAAAATTTGAAAATTTATGTTTATTTAAAATTTTACGAATAAAGTAGGTCAAAAGGTAGGACTTGAAATTCATATCAACCTTCAGTAGTTACAAATGCCAATTTATGTTTATCTTGTTCATGCAAGGGTATGTGCCAATATCCAGATGCAAGATCCAAAGTTGAAAAAACTTTAGCAGTACTTAATTTATCTAATAAGGTATCTATTCCAGGGAGAGGCTCTGCCTCATATTTGCAAAGGGGATTAATTTTGCGATAATCAATACAAAGACGACTTTTTCTATTTTCATCTCTTTTATATGCTAATGTTACAGGAGAGGAATAGTTACTAGTAGATTCTTTTATTAAACCTGCATCTAACAAATTTTTAATTTGCTTATTTATTTCAATTTCATCAGTAGCAAAGGTTCTATAAGCCCTTTGTGAAACTGGAAAATCAGATGTTAAATTTATTCTAGGGGGTTCCATTCTTATTTTACCAACATCATATTTATTTTTTTGCAAATACATGAGAATATTCTGACACCAGAAATAACACAGGTTCAGATAGTTTATTTACTGTCAGAGGTGGGAAAATTTCCTCTGAGGTATTCTCTACCTTGACCTTATTATCACTAGTGTTATTATTCCAACAATACGTAAAGACATATAATTATTATTGGTATGCAAATTGGTAATAATTTTTCCATTTTGAAATATTATATATATATATATATATATATATATATACACCTCCTCTCCCCCCCCCCC
>JAPMOR010010147.1:1565-28097 GCA_026543865.1 Argiope aurantia | reverse complement strand
CCCCCCCCCAATAATAAATTCTTGATCGATATATTGTCAAGAGCTGCAGTTCTTTATTTCATTCGGGTCGCGAAATACTTTCTTGCCAAGAGCTGTAGTTTTTTATTTAATTTCGGGGATGAAATATTTCTTACCAAGAGCTATAGTTCTTTATTTCATTTGGGAATGAAATATGTTTTTGTCAAGACGTCTAGTTTATAATTTCATTTGGGTCAGGAAATATTTTTTTCCCAATAGCTTTTGTTCTTTATTTCATTTGTTGCAATAAAGATGTTTCTGACAAGAGCTGTAGCTCTTTATTTCATTCGAGTCGAGATGACATATAAATTCTGCCAAGACCTGTAGCTCTTTATTTCATTTCGAGGATGAAATATATTTTGTTGCCAAGAGCTGAACGAAAACCGTTTGCGCTGTTATCGTTACAAATTTGACAAAGACGTTTTGAAAGATTTCGCTCGCTATTCCAACAGAGACGTGACGAATACTTGCCGTGTGATATCACAAATGTGATGTGGAAATATTATTCTCGCTCACATCAAAAAATGTGATGCGTTGCTGTGTTTCATTTTGGTCGACAAATATATTTTTGCCAAGAGCTGTAGTACTTTATTTCATTTCTACCGCGAAATATTTTTTTTTGTCAAGAGCTGGGCGAGAATGAAATATTTATTCTCGTGCGTCGGCTTTTAAAGAACACGATGAATTAATTTCCTTCGAGATTGACGAGAGCCCCAAAACTTTTTTTACAAGCCACGTTCTGCCATGCGGAAACTTCAACTTTAATAACAAGATGAATTTTTTTCATTCGAGATTGACGAGAGCACCAAAACTTTTTTTACCAACCGAGAAAATTTTGAAAAGCAAAAATTCCAGTTTAAAATTTAAAACACAATACGGATGCATCAGCTTTTAAAAAATACACTGACTATTTTTCTTTCGAGATTGATCAAGCTCCAAAACATTTTTGCCAGCAAAATTGCCAAATTTGAAAATGAAAATTGATATTTATAAACATGTCACGTGATGGAAAAAAAATTGTTAAATTGCTGACTCAGCTAAAAGTCGAACTTTCCCACACTCTGCGTGAAGAGGCAAAATACCGCTGATGAGGCAAATTCTTTTTTAAAATCTCCCTGTGTTTCCCCTGCCTTCTCCGCGCATGTAACGAAAATCCCTATCGAAATCTCGTAATATATTAGCACTATGAAGAAATGTTTTCCCTATCAAAATCATAGGTTATATAACACCAGGGATAAAATGTCCAAGAGCCTTTCCCTCATTCCTTTTCTGTGTCGTTCTGTGTGCTCATCGCTTGTACATATGCCTGCTTCTTAAAAATGAAATAAAAAACGTCACGAAATAGCAAGTCTCTTCACTGTCTTCAAACTGCATTCTGCTTCACATAAAATAATGCTTACACACACACACACACACACACATACACACATACATATATATATATATATATATATATATATATATATATATATATATATACCTTTCGATACCTCCCCCCTAAATTATAAACTCTTGATCGATATATTGCCAAGAGCTGTAGTTATTTAATTCATTTAAGAGATGAAATATAATTTCTGCCAAAAGCTGTAGTCCTTTATTTCATTTGAGTCAGTATGAAATATAATTTCTACCAAGACCTGTAGTCCTTTATTTCATTTGAGTCAGGATGAAATAAAATTTCTACCAAGACCTGTAGTCCATTATTTCATTTGAGTCAGGATGAAATATAATTTCTACCAAGACCTGTAGTCCATTATTTCATTTCGGGGATGAAATATATTTCTACCAAAAGCTGTAGTCCTTTATATCATTGAGTCTGGATGAAATATTTTTTTTGTCAAGAGCTGTAGTTCTTTATTTCATATCGAGGGTGAAATATAGTTTCTGCCAAGAGCTCTAGTCCCTTATTACATTTGATGGATGAAACATATTTTGCCTTGAGCTCTATTCCTTTATTTCATGTCGAAGATGAAATTTGTTTCTACCAAGAGCTGTAGTTCTTTATTTCATTTGAGTCAGGATGAAATATAATTTCTACCAAGACCTGTAGTCCTTTATTTCATTTCAGTCGCGAAATATTTTTTTTTTTGTTATAATCTGGCCGAGAATGAAATTTCATTTCAGTCGCTTTATTTGGGACAAAAACTATTTTTTTTTTGATCGATCGCTAATCGAATTTTTTGTCGTTTCATTTGGGACAAAAACTATTTTTTTGTCATGAGCTGTAATTCTTTATTTCATTTCGGTCAGGAAAATATTTTTGCTGTGAGTTGGCCTAGAATGTCAAAAATTTGACGTGTTTCATTGGAGACACGAAATATTTTTTGTCATGAGCTGGCAGAGAATCGTCGATTGCTAAGCGAATTTGTTGTCGGCTCGTATCTAGCGGTGATACAGCGACCACAGCAACTTGTATCCCGTTTAGGGCTACAAGATCTCGAAAAGTGAAAAAAATTTTCACTCGATGCTGTATCTTTATTCATGTCGTTCGAGATATGTCGATGCTAAAAGCCTTTATAGAAAAGCGTTTCCCAAAAGTCTTGCAAGTTTGAAGAGCGTTCCAAGCTTCGATGTTGCACATGTTGCCCATTTTTTTAAGTCGCTCTTTGACCGAGGTCGGTGTAGACGAAACTTGTAATATTTTTTAATGAGAATATTAAACATTTCTTTGGTGAAAAAAATGGGGAAAGGTTAGCTCGACGAGCTAACCTTTCCCCATTTTTTTATGTCGCTCTTTTACCGACGTCGGTGTGAAAACTTTATTCATACATTTATTTGATGTTAAAAAAATTTAAAGGTCAACATTAAAAGTTGGCTCGTTGAAGCAAAAAGAAATACCTTTATATTTCAATTTGAACATGTTTTTCAATAGACTGCCAATCTAATTTCATTTGAGTTGTAAAGCCGACCTCGGTGTCAAACTAGCCTAAAAAAATAGGGAGAAAAGAAGTATCGCTGCAATAACAAGCAGTGAGACTTCTTTTCTCCCCATTTTTTTAAATCTCTTTTGTGAGAGATGTATGAAGAATTGAGTCAACACAATGGTTAATAAACAAACAATATTTATTGGTTCAATATATATATACAAATACAATTTGGAAAAACAATATAAAAAAAATTCATTTGAAAAATTCGATTCAGTCCATTGTTAAATCAATGACAGGTAGAGGGGACGATCGAGGCAATGTTTCGGCAATCTCTAAATCGATATCAGGAACAGGATATAATCGAGGCAATGTTGCAGCACCACTTCTGGGGCGGACGTAATCGTCCGGGCACGAATACATGCCAGCTAGATCATCCTTGTAGAAATCGGCCTCTTTCAAATTCCAAACTACATCTAATTTATCGTTCGGGTGGGCTGGGAAGGAGCATTCGGAACAAGCGTTCTTTATTAAATAAGGCAAGTCCTGGATGAACGATATCTTGTGCAAACAAGACAGATACACGTGTTGGTTCCCCGTAATGTGCAAATTTCCAGGCCAATTTTGAAAATAGCCGCTGGCCTGCAGATAATGCACGGCTATCAAAATGTCTTTAGGGTGAGCGAGTTGGTGACAAAACGGACAAAAATCATAATGTATAAATCTCGAATAGTCACTGGCGTGCAAATTGTGCCCGCAGTTCAGCAAAACTATTTGCAAATTGCAGTCGACGCAGAAAAAAATCATGGTGACACTTTAAAAGACAAATGATGAAAACACATTTGTTTCGAAGGGCTTTTTATAAATTTTTTCTGTCACTGCGCATGCTAGAGGATTGCATTCTCCTGTTTTGTTACTCACACTTCAAAAAATTGATTTCACGTGCTTCTGGCATGATATGATAAGAAATTCTTTGAAATCACACGTGCTTCTGGCATGATATGATAAAAAAAATTTTGAAATCACACGTGCTTCTTGCATGATATGATAAAAAATTCTTTGAAAATACATGTGATTCTCACGTGAAAATCACGTGAAAGTCAACTGAGTCACACATGATTGTCATGTGATTCATACGTGATTTTTTATAATCACGTGATCGGAAGCAAAAAAGTATAAATATCGCTGTGGTCGACGCGAGACCTAATTTCATTTCGTGCACCTGACCTGGCAACATCGAAGCTTGGAACGCTCTTGGAAGCTTGCAACATTTTGTGGCCTCTTTTCCAAATTACAAGACTGAGCAATGTGGTTCACGATTCTACTTTCCCCGAGCAGCAGCAGCAACGAAGACGATGACACGAGTTTGCCACTGTCTGTCCTGGTGGGATCGGACGGACACATTTATCTCAGAGCCACAGACGTTTTCAAACTCATCAAATTGAATCGAGATCCGTAGAAAATGTTCAAACAATTCGCTCCTTCGGGCCGCAGCGTCCATATGGTATTACGAAGAGGCATGCCCAAGCCCTATCCACTCATGAAAATTTTCACTTTTGCCGAAGCCATAAACATTTTGAAAAAGTTTCCAGGAGGTATAGCGATGGCTAACTACTTGGTACGAATTTTCGTCCAGGGAGTACGAGTGAAATTGACGTCGAGAAAAAATCAATATTGCAGTCGTGAACTGTATTATTGTTCGAATCCGACGAGAGCGGCCGTTTATCGAATCGTTTCGAATGACGACGACAGTGATGAAATTATCAACGTGCTCGAGTAGATGGAAATGGCACGGACTAAAGTTTTAGAATTTTATCGTCGCTTGGAACCGACAACAGATTGCCACCAAGATGGTCGATGCGACGACGATGCAAGTAATTTGGTCATTGTGACAGACAAAGAAGAATTACAACGCATGTCACAGAAACAACAGCAGCAGCATACGAAACGGATAAACGACGATGTGATCCAGATTAACTTCCCGATGGTACCCAAAGAAATTCTTTGGTCTGATGGCAACGTATACTTTTCATTGTGTGAAATTTTGCAAAAACTGTCAAAATTTGACATTGTATCGTGCAGAGACAAACGAATAATTGGAAAAAGACTGCTCTGTTTCCGATCCGATAAGGAATAAAAAAAATAGTTGCATCAACACAGGAACTTTCTAGAAGCACTCGTCATTTCAGCTCCCAAACAGTATAAAAGTCAGTGTGAAAAACAGTTTTGCAGTATTCTTGAATCATGGCTTCTGCCGAGACTTTCTCAAACGACGACGACATTTTCACCGAGATTTTTGGTTGCGACAAAGTATCTCTAGTCACACCGCTTATTATGGAACAGTTTTGCGACGACTTTTCGTCGTCATACAGCCCAGTTACTACGCCATTTCTAGATGAATATTATGTACTATATACTATGTACGAAGAAAACTCACCGATGCCTTGTAGTCCCGTCGAAAACACGCCGTCCACTGCCGACGATTCTCCCAGCAGCAAACAGATGCCTCGAAAACTATCCTCCTCCACAGCCGACGATTCTCTCAGCAGCATGGCTCGAAAGCAATCCTCTTCCACAGCCGACGACAGCATTCATCAAAAGACCAGCGATTCGCCCTCCTACAGTCAACAAATATCTCGTTCCGGCAAACGATTGAAGCAAGACGATGATTCAAATTCGCCCTGCAAGAAAAGACGATACTCGCCCGACTTCTTCTTCTCAATTACGAGATCCTCGCCCGACTGCTTCTCCTCAACCACGAGATCCTCGACCGACTTCTTCTCCTCAATTACGAGATCTTCGACCGACTTCTACAACTTCTTCTCAACCAAGAGATCCTCGACTGACATCTGTTGTTGCTCGTCGTCAACCCGTGAAAGAATTAAAGCTGCCAATGTTTGCTCTCTCTGCACCCAAAAAGACATCGTTTCGAAGACTGATAGCCAATTTCAAACCGGCACAGAGGAAATTTTTCAGACATAAAACTCCGTACGTCTTGGCGGCCACACGGGGAGAGTACGTCCTCACGAACGGCGTACAATCTCTGGTGAGATACCATCCAGACAATTGCAATTTTTGGTTAAAAGAAGATTTGGAGCAGTTTTCTTTCACGCCAGCTGTCTCTATTGCGAGGACGAAACTTGTTTTGAAATTTTAAATCTAGTCAAAAAAGTAGGCAGAACGGCACCATCCCATGCACAAGATTGCAACACAAGTGTGGGAAAAGGATCCCTCTTTGGGCCCGTGCATGATTTGCTTTCAAGACGACTGCGTGAGGTGGCTTGCTATCAGAGGTGGAATTCAGAAATCTTTTTTCTCCGAAATTGAAATAACGTCGGTTCATTATATATTCGTTAGTTTATTAATGCAAGACTTGTTTCGAAAAGGACACTATTTTTAGAAAAAAACGTCACGTAACATCCGGTGGGTGACTGCATAAAAGAAACATTGGCTCGACGGCGCTCGACCTGTTCTTCTTCTTCTTCGAGACAGAGAGACGACTCGTTCTTCGAGATGGCATTTAACGTCCAAGAGATTCTGGATCATTTTCCAGAGCCGGTGAACGCAGCGAGAGTTTTGGTTAGACAAGATTCATTTCGAAAGACTGCAAGAACGCTACCAGAAACCCTTGAAACTCAAAGAGCACAACACCGACGTGAGAGCACGATACTTTTGGGACAAAAGGCAACTGTTTGTTGTAAATGCTTTTTTTACGTTTGGGCAACGAACGGTGCCGTCCGGATACGTCCACGTGTATCGCACCACTGCGGCACCTGAGCTGTTTTACCAGTTGGACCCAAATAAAGACCACGTCAGAAAATTTCGAGTGGCAGACAAGTGGTTCCACAAAATCGATCAGTGGGTCTATTATCAGTACGTGCTTCAACCCCATTCCACGTACGTCGTGCCAGAAAAAAACGACTTAAGCCGTCTTGACGGTGCAAAAAAACTCTATTTTCCTTGCACGTGGTCCCGGCAGATGTAGTAGTGAACGACACTTTTTTGAAACCCGACGCAGAACGTCGATTATTGAAAAATGACAAAGATGGGCAACGAGACGACGTGTACGTGGCGAGAAAGAAAAGAAAGTCTTCTTCTTCTTTGGAAAACTCGAATGGAAAATTGCAACAACACGTGCTGCCTCGACAAGATCCCGATTCAATCGCCTTAACCGGCGTATGCAGGAACGACTTTTGACACGATGCTAACTATTGAACAATTGAAATTTCAAATCAAAATATTGACTGAAAGACTAGGCAAATATGAAAATGTTGATGCCTGTCAAAGGTACGCGTTTGGAATGTTTTAAAATTTCAAATATCTTGTAAATAATCTTTTTGTGTGTGTGATATTGAATTATTATTGTAAGAATAAATAAATGTTGTTTGTTTGTGAACCATTGTGTCAACTCGATTTTCTTTTAGTTTTTTAAACAAATTTCATATGCATATTTTATAAAAACACAATAATTTTTGAAAAACTCAAAAAATAATAATAATAATAATTTTAATGGACACGAGCTAAATTTTATGCCTATTTTTATAAAATTTCATTAAATAGAATAACTGTTTTCCCATTGTTCAAAAAAATGTTTTTATGAATATTTTATAGAACACACAATGGTTTTTGAAAAGCTCAAAAAATAATCATTTTAATGGACACTAGCCAAATTTTATGCCTATTTTTTATAAAATCTCATTAAATAGAATAATTGTTTTCCCTTTGTTCAAAAAATGTTCATATGTATCTGTAAAAAATCGAAATATGGAAAGAAATTTGTCAAATACATAGAAAATGGTTTTAGCAAAAAAACAAATTATAGAATAATTGCTATTTGACATTTCCCCATTTTTTGTTTAATTTAGAATAGAGATCTAAAAAAGAACTGATTACATACTCATGCGATAAAGTATGTCCTGCCACGCCAGAATCACGTAAACTAATTTCTTTGAAATGATTACAAAAGCATGTCTTATCGCATCGACCCATTCTTTTGAAAACAGAAAACGGTTACAAAAAGCATGTCCTGTCACACCAGAATCCCGTGAATACGTGTCAAAGAATTGATTACAAGAGCATGTCTTATCGCGCCGACCCATTCATTTGAAAGCAGGAAATGGTTACAAAAACCATGTCCTGTCACACCAGAATCACATGAATTCGTTTCAAAGAATTGATTACAAAAACATGTCTTATCGCGACGACCAATTCTTTTGAGAACAGGAAACGGTTACGAAAATCATGTTCTGTCACGTGATTGGATCCAAAAGCATATCTTATCGCGTCTTGGAGCATGCGCAGTATAAGACCCATTGTTTATAAAATCCCCTTCGAAATGAACGTGTTTTCATCATTCGTCTCCAGACTTAAAAGTGTCACCATGAGTTTTTACTGCTTCCACTGCAATTTGCCGACAGTTGTTTTAAAGTGCGGACACAACTTGCACGTCTGCGACTTTCCAAAATTTATAGACTACGACTTTTGTCCTTTTTGTTGCCGGCCTGCTCACCCGCAAGACACGCTGATGGCTGTGCAATATCTTCAGGCCACCAACTATTTCAAAGAGTGGACTGGGACTTTTCACATTTTCGGAAGCCTGCACGTGGATCTGACGTGCGGACACTCGATTTCCATCCTGCAGTACGTCCCGTACCTTATCCAAAACAAATGTCCGGAATGCCTCTATACAGCCCACCCGAACGACAACATGCGAGTCGTTTGCAATTTGCAAGAGGCTTATTTCTTTCGAGAAGAAGCGGCCATGGATTCGTGCCCGGATAATGACGCCAGCAGCAGTGACTCTGGTTTCGCAGAAACGTCGCCTGCTCCAGACAGCCCGACGGGGCAGATTGATTTATCAAAAGTCGCTTGGGACTCTGACGACACTCTCGTTGACTTGACCATCAATTGGGAACAAGAGAGCAACGAAGAGACAATTCCTCGATCCTTACCAGTTCCACACGTGGCGAGAGTCGTCGACTTGACCATAGATTGGAATGGGGACAGCGATGCAGAGACGATCACTCGGTCTTCACCAGTTCCATCCGAGGCGAGTGTCGATTGGGATTGTGATGCAGAAAACTTGAGTCGATTATCACCTAGTATCGAAGTCTTCGACTTGAAGCTAGAGTAGATGTGGACTTGTCTATTTTTTGTATGTGAAAAAAAAGAAGTCTAATAAAATGGGGAGAAAAGAAATCTGGCTGCAGCTATATTTCTTTACTCCCCATTTTTTTACGTTCGTTCAAGACCGAGCTCGGAAATGTATTTAAAAATAATGAAATTTGAATTTGTAACCAAGTGAAAGAATAAATCTCTCTTTTTTTATCTTTAAAAAATGTGTTTTTATTGACTCGAAATAATTCAATTTCCAACAGGCACTGCTGAAATGAAGAACCAAATAGAAAAAAAAGTTGCATGTTGCATGCAACTTTTCATGCAACAAGGTGTCTTTATATTTCTTGTAATAAGAATGCAACTTTGCAACTAGTTCCAAAGTTGCATTTCTAATATAAGAAATATAGAGACACCTTGTTGCACGAGAAGTTGCATACAACATGCAACACTGATTTTTTCTTTGTTTCGAAGGTTAGGCAACAATTACTGAGTGTAGATTTTTTTTAATTAATTAATTAATTACGTGACCGGATATGAACTTTAGTATCAGTACTGATGCATAACCATGTTGCATGTTGCATGCAACTTTCGCGTACAACAAGGTGTCTTTATATTTCTTATAATAAGAATGCAACTTTCCAAATAGTTGCAAAATTTGCATTTCTAATGTAAGAAATATAGAGACACCTCCTTGCACGAAAAGTCGCATGTTGCATGCAACATGGCCTTTTTTTCATTTCAGTTGGGAAAAAAGGTCATTTGAAGCTGTTAAATAATCGAAATTTGTAAAAAATGTTTGGTTTTTACCAAAAAAGTTAACGTTTAGTAATAAAAACTCATCGAGAATGCTACTACCTATCAAAGTGCTCAAACGCTCTAGAGCCGCCTGCAGGGACTCACCCATCGGTTGGTTTTTGAAATTCGGTCGAAATTCAAAGGGGTACCGGTACTCATATATTTTTTTTAGCGATTGTACTGATGGCACTCTCGCGACTGTAAAACGAAAACCGCAGTCGGTTTTGCAGTCGTCGTCGTAGACGATAGTGTTAGCGTCGTGGGCAGTCGAGCCGTGCTGGGTGGCACTGATTTAAATCGAGAGAGATGATGAGCGTCGTTTGGTAGTAGTCTAGAAAAAAAAAAGAAAAATTCAAAGAGTGGAAGTGTTTTCGCCGGTTGAATGAGTGACGAGTTTGAAGTGAGTCGTGTCGAAATGAGAAATGTTTGTCAGAAAAAAAAATAGAAATAGAATTGAAAATAAAAATTGATGTAGAGGGCGCCACGAGAAGCTATGAGAAAGTACCGATAGATTATGACAAAGAAAGGAATAGGTTCTTTCTTAAGCTATATCTTTCCATTTTCGGCCACATGTAGTTAAACAGTTGAAAGGACACTTATTGGTTATTTAAAAAAAAAATACAATTTTTTAAAAGAACGCTTACTGGTTATTTAAAAAAATACATTTTTTAAAATTAACCAATGAGCGTTTAGTAAAAAAAAGAATCACGTGACCGGAAACGAAAAAGCATAAATTTCTCTGCGGAGAGCTCATTTCGTTTCGTATTCTTTACCTGGTCATTCGAAGCGTTATATATCACTTGACAATCTATAAAAGGTGCTCTGGGGTGCGAGTGCAAGCTTGTTCTTTGTTGATACATTAACTTGCTTGGGCTGCCATGCCTCCTGCTGTGCGAGTACGTCTTACTGGCGTTGTCCGACGACTTTGAGCGATTATTTCTATACCCATTCCCAACGAACAACACGGTTCGAAGAGCTGCAAGCGATGCATTTTTTATGTTTCGGTTGGTTGGTTGATGGAGTTTATTCGCGCAAGAACCATTTTTGATTAAACTGCGCCAAACATACGGTAAGATTTAACCCTATTTTAAAAGTTTAAAAATTTCTTTCTAAATTGCATCATTTTCCTGAACTTGTCTATCTGTAAAATCTATAAAACGTAAGAGTATGATAAACCAGAATCTAAGAGTTATTTAAGAATCAAATCGTAAAGTAAAAGCCAATCATTTTTAAAAAGATAAAAAGATGGGGATGGGGTACTTTATGAAGAATATCTTTTAATTTGATTTGAGGAGAGTGAAAGTAGAGAATTCGTTCATTGTTAAATTGTGGACATTCTATTAAAATGTGAAGAACCGTCAAAGGACATTGACATGCTGTACATCGGGGTGCGGGTTCCCCCAACAGTAAATGTTTATGTGTGAGCCGTGTGTGGCCAATTCTTAATCTGGTAAGAATGGTATCAAATTTTCTACTAGGCAAACAAGGCCAAAAATCGATTAAATATTTTATTGTTTTAAGTTTATTTGCCTCTGTAAGATCCCACTGGATTTGCCATTTTAAATGCAAACTGGATTTAACGTGGTTTTTTATATCTTTTAATGGAATGGGAGATTTTAATATACTGGTAGCAGATTTCGCTAGATTGTCTGCTAATTCATTTCCCGGTATACCAACGTGAGAAGGAACCCAGCAGAAAAGAACTTGGAACCCCTTTCAAGTGAGATTATCATGTAGTTCAAGTATGCTAAAAGTCAATGGATGAGAGAAACGGTGGAGTGATATCAACGATTCTAGGACACTTTTTGAGTCTGAATAAATGATATAGTTATCAGGTGGACTATTTGAAATGTGAGATAATGCATGAAGGATGGCAGTCATTTCTGCAGTAAAAATAGAACATGAAGGGTGAAGTTGAAATGAGATGGTATCATTGATAAAAACACAAGCAAAGGAAGTGCATGAAGAACATTTCGAACCGTCTGTAAATATTGGAATGAAATTTTTATATGATTCACGATGATGAGCAAAAAGTTGGAGGTAAATCTCAGGGGCCGTATTAGTTTTATCAAAAGTTGTAAATGGATTTAAGAATTTTAGTCCATGTGATTTCCAGGGAGTGAGGCAATATTTTACGTTTGATACAACGTGGATATTTTCTATGTTTAAACTGTTTAGAATGTTTGTTGCTCTGTTAAAGAATGCAGGAATGACGGATGGTTTGGCATTTTGTAAGCGAAGTATGAATTGATTTTGCTTGTAATTAAAAAACGGATGTGATGGAAGGGATAAAATTTTAAAATAGTAATGGAGAGTTAGCATTTTTCGTCTCTGATCGAGAGAGGGCTCACAACATTCGACATACAGGCTTTCGACAGGAGAAGTACGAAAGGCGCCACTGCAAAGTCTGAGAGCTGAGTTATGAATAGGGTCTAATTTTTTTAACACACTCTGTCTTGCAGAACCGTATATTGCACATCCGTAATCCATTCTGGAGAGCACAGCTGCTCTGTAGACTCGAAGCAAGGATGTTCTAGAAGCTCCCCATGATGTGTTTGAAAGAACTTTTAAGATGTTCAAAGCCTTTTCGAGTTTCTTTCGTAAATATAAAACATGTGGACCGAAAGTGAGTTTTTTGTCAAAAATTAGTCCTAAAAATTTAATTTCATTGACAACATTGATGGGTTGACCGTCAAGTATAATCTCAGGATCTGGATGGAGGCGGCGTCTACGACAAAAGTGTATACATTTTGTTTTCGTTGAGGAGAAAGAGAATCCATTAAGAGTAGACCATTGTTGGATTTTATTTACGGCCAGTTGAAGTTGTCGTTCCATAAACGCAATATCATCCCCTGAACAAGATATGTAAAGATCATCAACGTAAAGGAAGCCTTTGACATAGAGTGGAAGTTGTTGTAAAATGTCATTTATCTTTAAAGCAAAAAGCGTTACACTAAGTACACTACCCTGAGGCACCCCTTGTTCTTGAATAAAGTAGTCTGACAGTTGGTCTCCAATTCTTACTCTGAATTTTCGAAGTTTTAAAAAATTCTGAATGAATATGGGTAGATTACCACGAAGGTTGCAATTATAGAGATCGCGAAGAATGCCAAATCTCCAAGCACGATCGTAAGCTTTCTCTATGTCGAAAAAAATAGCTACGGTATGTTGTCTGCGAATAAACGAATTTCGAATTTCTGTTTCCAAGGCGAGCAAGTTATCAATTGTTGAACGTCCCTCTCTAAACCCGCTTTGGAAGGGACTAAGAAATTTGTTAGTTTCCAAGTAATATATTAAGCGCTTGTTGACCATCTTCTCGAGAACTTTACATAGACAGTTCGTAAGTGCAATTGGGCGGTAGTTGCATGGGTTTGATGGCTCTTTTCCAGGTTTAAGAATGGGTATTATAATAGCCTGTTGCCAGGATGATGGGAAAGATTGCTCACGCCAAATTCTGTTATAGAGAAATAGTAGATTGAGTAAAGATATATTAGACAGATGTTGTATCATAGGGTAACTGATATTGTCGGGACCTGGAGATGATTTACGAATTTCAGAGAGACATCTTTTTAATTCAGGAAAAGTGAAATCTGTATTGTAAGGAGCAAATGGAGAGGAATGAAAATTAATTTTTTGCTTTTCAGCTGTAAATTTATGGCGAGTAAACGGAGTTGAATAATTATTACTATTTGATGTTTTAGCTAATTCTGAGGCAATGCAATTAGCAATGTCTTTTAGAGATGAAACAAAGATTCCATTAGTATAGAGAATTCTTATATTGTTAGATTTGTATATGCCGCATGTTTTCTTTACTCTCTCCCATAGTTTTTTGCTAGATATGTTGGAATTAATACTGCTGATGTATCTTTCCCATGACTCCCGTTTACTTCGTCGTTGTATTCTTCTCGAGTTGGCCTTTGCTTGCTTGTAACTAATTAAGTTCGCAGTGGTTGGGTTTCTTCGGAATCGACTCCAGGCTTTTCTTTGCCTCTTGTATGCCTCGCGGCAATCTTCATTCCACCATACCTTCCTTTGTCTTTTAAAATTATTGGAGCTTTTAGGAATTGAATTATCGGCTGAAGCAATTAACACTTCAGTGACATTTTTGATAGCAGTATCTATACTATTGTTAGTGATCATTTCTTTAGTTATATTTGCCCTTAACTGAAATTCTGCCCAATTGGCTGCTTTAAAATTATATTTCAGTGTGCGATGAGTTAAAGGTGTTTTTCTGTTATCAAAAATAATTAAAGGAAAATGATCGCTATTGTGAAGGTTATTGGCAACATGGAGTGTAAGATGAGGCAGGAGGGTTGGAGAACATATTGCAAGGTCTACAGAGTGAAAAGTTCTAGTCGGCTCGTGAAAATAGGTATATTCGTAATTGTTAAGAAGACAAAGACTGTAATCATCTAGTATTTTTTCAATTTGTTTGCCCCTTGTATTTACATCAGTATTACCTCAAAGTTGGCTGTGTCCATTCATATCACCAAGAATGATGAATGGTTCGGGTAGCTGGGAAATGAGATTATTCAGCTTATTTTGGTCAACAGGAGTATTTGGTGGAAGGTATAGACTACAAACTGTAAATAAGGAATGGGTATGGATTTGAACAGCTATTGCCTGCAAAGGAGTATTTAATGATAGTGGAGACGAAGGAAAAGAGTTCGAGATCAGCAAAGCTACCCCTCCCGAAGCTCTATCGCCTGTACCATTTTTTTGTACGAGTTCATAATGCTTTAATGGAATTGTGTCGTTAGGCTTTAAATAGGTTTCTTGGAGAGCAATAATGGAAGGTTGGTGTACATTGATGATGTCCTTAAGGTCTGAAATCTTATTTTTAATTCCTCGGCAGTTCCAAGAGATGATATTAGCCATGCAAAAAAATTAAAACACAAAGCTAATGAGTTTTTAAGGAGACCGTAATGAAGTATCAGTTTCACTAGCTGAGGACAGAATGTCTTCATCCGATGGATGGATGTTGATAATTGAATCAGCATTTTTTACGTCTTCTGTTTTTCCCATTTTTTTCAAAAAATCATCTTTAATTTTTGGCTGATTTTGTAACAGTTTATCTTTTTTTAAAGCAGCAAGACGGGCTTTTTTAGTTGCTTTGGTTTCCTTTACTTGGTCGGACGAGAGAAATTTGAGTCAAACACGATGCTGAAACTTGAAATGATGAGGTGGAAAAAAATGTTTTCATTAAAAAGTAATATTATATTCATTGAAAACCCTTTTATCGAAACAAATAGCGGTAGAAAAAAATTTAATGGATATTTAAGATATTTTTCCATCATCTTCTTGAGATAATTTGGTTACATTTAATTAACCAGTGATTCCTATCAGTGACGAAACTTGAATTTCCTGTCAATTTTTTTTACTCACATGACCGAATACGGAAAAAGTATAAATATCGCTACGGACATCAACGCTCTCTGTAACGTGCAATATCGTTTCTCAGAGTAAACAGTTTTTTTTTGCAATATCGAGAATTTTTTCCGAGGCGATAGCTCATTCTTTGTTCGACCTGCTGTTTCGTTTCGAGTCTCTCGTTGCCATGCCTCTCGCTGTGCAAAAGTCTACCAGTACGTTTTACTGGCGTTTGAAACGCTGGGCGGATCCACGAGTGTGTTGCCCCGAATGCGACGACGTCATGACCTTGGACGAATTTTACTACATTCATGCCCGCGAGCGACACGGATTAAAGAGTGGCAAGCAGTGCGTTTTCTGTTTCGTAAGACACGGTTGGCCTCGCGAAAAAAAGTTTGACTCGAAAAATGTCAAGCATGTCGAGCAGTGTCACGACGTTTTCCTGAAAGAGTGCAAAGTGGACTTGCCAGTGCAAGACGGTGCCAGTGGTGGTGGCGGTGGTAGTATGGACGTGGAAGAAGCGATTCCTATGTGCCCCTGTTTTCGTTTTACTCTCGCGACTGTAAAACGAAAACCGCAGTCGGTTTTGCAGTCGTCGTCGTAGACGATAGTGTTAGCGTCGTGGGCAGTCGAGCCGTGCTGGGTGGAACTGATTTAAATCGAGAGAGATGACGAGCGTCGTTTGGTAGTAGTCTAGAAAAAAAAGAAGAATTCACAGCATGGAAGTTGTTTCGCCGGATGAATGAGCGACGAATTTGAAACAGGTTGTGTCGATACGAGAAAGGTTTGTCAGAAAAAAAAATTAGAAATAGAAATAAAAATAAAAATAAAAATTGATATAGAGGGCGCCACGAGAAGCTATGAGAAAGAACCGATAGATTATGACAAAGAAAGGAATAGGTTCTTTCTTATATTATAATTAAGCCCTTTCCGGAACGTTTTTCCAGAGCGTTGCCACCCGAAAAATGTTTATGTAATTTCTAAAAATAGGATGTAAAAAAGTTTATAGAATTTCCATAACGTTGCCATCCGAAAAAAAGTTTATGTAATTTCAAAAATAGGATGTAAAAAAGGTTTATGTAACTTCTAAAAATAGTATGTAAAAAAAAGTTTATGTGATTTCTAAAAAATCACTGGTCACGTGACTGGACAAGGGAAAAAATTTATGCGATTGGCTAAAAAAAGGCAAATTTAAAAATTGTATCACGTGACTGGACAAGGGAAAAAGTTTATATGATTTCTAAAAAATCAATGATCACGTGACTGGACAAGGGAAAAAGTTTACGTGATTGGCTGAAAAATGTATCACGTGATAAAATTGATGTGAAAAGACAATTTTTTTTTTTTAAAAAAATGACAGATAAAGGATAAAAGACCTTGTGGTTAAATATGCGAGCTCACTTCTAATTGACACCCCGATGTAAACGATTGCTGGATCCAACTTTTTTTAGCAAAACCATGCAGTCGCTGCAAAAGTCTCTCGCGACGTTTTACGATTTGCGTGACCGGTTATCCGAGAAAGGTGTCGTGTGTTGTCCTCGATGCAACGAAATCATGACCGTTAAAACGTTTTACGAGTCACATGCGGTGACCAGTTACGGGTTGAGAGTTGGTCGGCAATGCGTGTTTTGTTTCGGAATGTACGGTTGGGGCCAGGGTGAAAGAAGAAACCGTGCAAACGTCGAGCAGTGTCTTAGAGATTTTTTTAGTCGGCATTGCGTGCATCTCGACGACGCGAGTAGTAATAGCTACCCGAAAAAAGATGAGTCGAGTAGTAACAACAACGACGATGTTTCTATTCTCGTGTGTCCGTGCTCGCATTTTGTGTCTCGACCTCGCGACATTACGGGTCGCATCAAAGACAGAACGAGTGAATATTCTGGTTTTGACGAGTCAAATTTCGAACGACCAGACTGATGGGAGCACGGGTTTTGTTTCGACGAACGCAGCGGTGTTGGCAAGGGCCTTTACGGCATCGTGCAGAGATTCTCGCATGACAAAAGTTTCAAATGGATGCACGCGATGGTAAAACATTCTGCGTTTCCAACGTTTGTTCGAGAAATGACACCGATTCGAGACCAGTTTTCCGAGTTGCGCTATTGGTGTTTGTGCGACGGTTTAGTGAACGACGAGGGTCGAAAGTTAACACACAGGCACATGATTTTGGCGTACTGCAAGTCTAGCCAGTTTGAAAAGATTTGGAAAGAAAAGGTTTGGTTTAGTCTACCGGGCGAAAAGGCAAAAAAGTGCACGTGGATTCGAGACGAGATGCATTTGCTTCGCACGATCGTGTACGTGAGCAATGCGAATGCGTCTTGCGACAGGGGTATACAGACACTTTCGAGCGACGACGACAAGCAGCGACTTTTGTCGCATCATCACATGAATAATCCAGTGTCGACACATGCTATAGCGTTTCTAGTCCCGTTGATACAAGACGGAATCAAAAAGTTGCTGTCGGAACAGCTGAAAAACAAATGGGTGATTGATTGGATCGACGATGCGAAATTGGATGGCGAGACGAGATACAAGAAATGGTTCGTTCCAATCGAAAAGACGGGCGGGAAATTTTTAAATTGCGTGATTCCCGTAGATCGTTGCTACGAACCGACCGAGGAAGAAACGCCATTGTGTTTGGAGTTGTACGGTGGTAAAAAATTGTATTTCAAAACGAATTCCGAGCTGGCGAATCTGCCGTTGGAAGAGTGGTATGCGTATCAAGCTCGCAAGGGCAACACGTTTCGATCGATCCGCGACGAAATGTACGTGTTGGGTTACTCGCAGCAAAAAATGATGAATCAAGTCAAGCGAGTTCAAGAAAAAGTCGAAATGAATCGCGATTCGTATTGGCTGCCTAAATTGAAAAAATTGAAAAGTGAAAATGAGTCGTTGAAAACTGAAATGCTTGAGAAGGAACGAGAGGCTTTGAAAAGGAAACTCGACGAGGTGGAAAAGGCTTTAAAAATGATTGAGAAGGAACGAGATTCCTTCAAAATGAAACTCGACGAGGTAGAAAAAGAACGAGAGGCTTTGAAAATGAAACTTGACGCTCTTGAAACGAAATATGACGAGGTGGAACTGAAAAACGTCTTGATTCGAAATAATATTATTTTGACTGAAAACCTTTGTAAAATAGCTTGCATTGAAAAAATGAAAGGGTAGCTATTGAAAAAAAAAGATCACGTGACCGGAAGCCAAAAAGTATAAATGTCGCTGCGATCGAGGCGTGAGCTCACTTTCTTTCGTGCACCCCACCTGGAAACATTGCAACTTGAACGCTCTCTAAACTGGTATCATAACTTAAATTTCCTGTCACGTGATTTTTTAGTCACGTGACCGGAAACAAAAAGTATAAATATCGCTGTTGTTGAGGCGAGAGCTCATTTTGTTTCGTGATCCCTACCTGGCAACATCAAAGCTCGAACGCTCTTCATTGTGGTGATAAGATATTGCCTATAAAGTCATCTTATATTTGATTTGTTTGGCACGAGGCTCTCATTCTTGATCCTGCAGCATGGCCAACGTTCGAGGATGCGAACAGAAATGTAACAAAGAGTTACCTCTCGATACGACAACTTTTTTTTTTAATCAAAAACGTGTTGAGCAAATTCGACAATTTTTACGCAAATGTTTTTGGAAAGCCCGACGTGTTTGTGGTCGACGAGGCGGCTGTCGTGGCATTCGAAAGACGCAGCGGTTTGGGCAAAGAAACGTACGCAAGGATTCAAAGGTTTTTAAAGGGATATTTCGAATGGTATGACTTGATGCTGTCGCACTGCGAGTTTGACGAGTTTTTCAACGTAATGAACGAGTTTAGAGAAAAAATTGTCGCTTTACCCTTTTGGTGCTTGTGCGACCATGTCATGGAGAGAACCTGCACCGACGTAATGGAACGACTGATCGGCCAGTGCATCGACACATGATTTTGGCATGCGAGGAGAGTGTTTGTTTCGAACGAGTGTGGACCGATAAAATGAAACACTCGATACCTGGTGAAAGGGACGATAAGGGTATTCTGAGATGCTTGAGGATTCAAGACGCCGGTCGGTTTCTGAAAAATATCGTCTATGTTTCACAATCAAACGCATCGTGCAGTCGTGGAATACCAAAACTTTTAATGTAATTTTTTTTGTCACTTGACCGGAAATTGAAACCTATAAAAGCAGCTGCAGTAGAGGTCACAAGCTCATTTCGCACACGACATGGGATCCTTGTTGACAATCACCGGCTGGAAATGCAACTGCCCGACTGACGAAATTCGTTACCGCAAAACTTTTCCGGAAGCAGTCGAACCCACCAGGCAAACCTCGGCCGCGGTGGGATTGGATCTGTACACGCCGAATCTAGACCGAGAATGGATCGTACCGCCCGGCGAAAAGTGCCTGATTGATACGGGAATCGTGCTGGCAATGCCCGTCCGAGAAACCGGATTGAGAATAGCGGCCGTCATCAAAGACAAATCGTCCGTGGCATACAACAGAGGACTCTGCGTGAAAGCGGGGGTGGTCGATCCAGATTTTAGAGGATCCGTCAAAGTGGTGCTCAGAAACGAAAATAAGGACGAGACTGTGACGCTGCGAAAAAAAGGAAAAAATTGCGCAGATAATGTTTGTTCCCACGTGGTGTCCGCAAATCTTGAAAGAAATTTTAAAAGACGAGGATGAAGAAACTGAGAGAGGAACGAGAGAGTTTGGTGGAACGCGAGTAACGGATGAACGATAATAATAATAATAATAATAATTAAAAAAAATTATTATTATTATTTTATTTAATCACTTGACCGGAAATGGTAAACTATAAAAGGCGCTGTGGGGAGACACGAGAGCTCATTCTACCATCTACCAGAACATGGATCGTTTGCCCGACGACGACGGACCTGCTAATAATACTGCGACGCCCGACGACGTTCGACTCGTGTCGAGATTGCGACCGGGAGGATTTGCGGCAGTGGCCATCGACGAGAAAGATATCGTGGTCGTCACGAATGCGGTGTGGTTTCGAGTCCCGCACGGTGCTGCGTCGGCCCAAGAAAAAATATTATTTAGTTGGTTGAGCGAATGCCGTGTCGTGAACGTTTACTGTGCGGGATCGTACGACGTTTTGAAAAAAGCGGCACCCGATCACGTCAACTTGTACTTGAACGTGAATCCTGCAAAATTAAAGTATTGTTGAAAAATTTCTAAACGAAAAACGTGTTCTGTGACGAAAGCGTACCTGTTGTGGCGAAAAATTGCAAAAAGACTACCGTACGATTTGATGCACGACGAGTAGACGCATGCGCGTGACTCTAGTCAAGTGATAGGATCACGTGATAAGTTTTAAATAAAAGTCGCTGTGGTTCGTTCGCGAGATCATTCTGCATTGAGCACGCCAACATTGAAAGCTCGTCTGGTTCAATCGTGTTTGAGCTCTCTCTTGCAATTCGAAACAAAATTTTACGACGAATGGAAGCAATCATACCGGTTTTGTAAATAAAGATGAATTGTCTCATTTGCAACGAAAGCTTTAATTCGAACGATGTTTATCCAGTAAAGTATAATCTTTTATGTTGTGGTGCCTCGTTTCACACTTCTTGTTTGCTACGGCGATTGTTGCAGCAAGATAACGAGTGCTTCGCTTGCAAAAGAAGCATAGAAAAATTGGACAAGTGTACTGTTCTCCAACAATCCAATAACGAAGAAGTGTGCGGGATTTGTTTCTCGTCCGACGTTTACATCGAGCCCTATGGAAAATGTTCTCATCGGTTCCACAAATCTTGTATTGCTCGCTGGGTCGGGGAACAAAATAAGACAGCTTGCCCGCAGTGTCGAAGTGACATTACGGACATTGCAAATTTGAGACGTTGGTATCACCTGATAACGTCTCGATCGATATTTGCCTTTTTAACGTCACCTGAATTTGTTGCATTAAACAATCCCTTTTTGGATAAAATTCGGAACGTGTTTATAAAAACGCATGTATCCGACGACATCCAGACGTCTCTAGACAATCAACTGGCACCAGAAACGTGGACCTTGGAGCAACTTTTAATATTTTTTTGGAATAATTATCGTCGAGAGGTTAGTGAAGAAATAAAGACCAAACGCATTGTAACACGGAAAATTGCCTCGTCAAGGCATGGGAAGCAAATTATGAATCATTTATTCCAGTTGTTGAGGCGTTTATGCCGGAAGAGATCTTGAATCCAAACAACATTGGTGACAATGATAATTTTTCAATCAATTCAGTTTTTGATGCCGCTGGTATTCAGGTTATTTTTGAACAAATGGATCAGAGGTTAGAAGCAATTCAAGCGTCTTTTCCTTCTCGTTCAAATAACACTGGGAATTCTTCCTTTACCTTCTCTTGATTCAATTTTTGAAGACCCTCTTCATCCTACCATCGAACAATACCGTCCGAGATTAGAAGCAGCTCAATCAAGCCTTAGACAAATGAATACGAACGGCTCGTCAACCCTACCGAGATCAACAGCCCGTAGTCAATCGATTACGACCGACTCGTCAACACTACCGAGATCAACAAGAATTAACGCGGCCACTGTGCAACCACGTTCTTCGATTTTGATTCAATTGTCATCAACCAGTAGTGACGACGACAGCGATGATGATTCACGTCCTCCGACTGTGATTCGAGTACCAGTAGATGTCGTACCGGATCGGTCGGCTGTGATTCGATTACCGTTAAATAGAAGAGAAACAATCACAACAACTGTACCTCCACGTTTTTCGGCATTTTCAAGTATCCCAACAACCAGTAGAGAAACAATCACAACTGTTTCACCTCGTTCTTCGACATTTACAAGTATCCCAGCAACCCGCAGTGGAACAATTACGAAAACTGTGCCACCGCATCTTTCGACTTTAATAAGTGTCCCAGTAACACCTAGCATGGCCAGCTTGAGAAGACGTCCGTTAACTGCGATCAATTTTCCAGAAGAATTATCGAGACCATCCACGTCTAGAGAGGAACCCAGAGCATTTGTGCCACGATTTAGGGAAGAAACCAACTCGGAGGATGATATATCCATTGTTATGGAAAGAATAAATAGGAACCGTCAAAATAATAGAAGAGTATATGAAGATGACGTTGCAACCTCTTCAAATAAGAGATTAAGAACTTTGTAAAAAAAGGGAACAAGTGATGCAAGCCATCATTGAACGTGAAAGAAAGTCTAGACTGTCCGAGTTGAAAATTCAAAGAGACACGTTGAAATTTAAACTTGCTGATATGAAAACTGAACGCGACTGACTGAAAATTGAAAATACAATCTTGGAATTTGAAAAATCCAAGATTGAATTGGAATTGGACGGCTTAAAGAATTAAATTGTCAGATTGCAACAACTGATCAAAGACCAAACCACAACCTTGATGCAAAAGATTTCTGACCTTATCAAACATACCACGTGATAAAAAATAAATAAACAAATAAATAAAAAAAATTTAAAATTCACGTGAGCAGTTGAGGCACGAGCTCATTTTGATTCCTGCACCCTACCTGACAACAACAATTTTTAACCATTTCAACTGCCTTTGGAACTTATCCGAGATTGTAAGAGAAACAGCCATGATTCCAATATACCAAACTCTATCAATTCCATCCGAATATTATGTTTACCGTCATTCGTCTCAAGCGAAACAAATTATGGAAATGTTGATGGAATATTTTAAAAATGGTTACATTTTGAAATTGGATGGTTATTTAATAACTTGTGAAACTATGAAATGTATATTCAAGTGGGATTCTGAGCGAAACTGTGTTATTGTAATCGATAATACTGACACGTACGATCGCTCTTCTGCTCTTAAAGATTGGTTTAATGTTCATCATGATAGCACAGAATGGGAGATTACTGACAAAGAAATGATTGAAACTTTATATCATGAAAAATATTGGATATTTAAAATCATAACACTGACACATTCAGATTCACCAAAAACGGTGTCATTTTTTAGCAATTTGAAGCTGTTGAAAAATGTATATGAATTAAAAAATACAGAAATATACAAGAAAATTGGTTCGTTAAAGTCTCGTCACTTGCGTAATTCAAACGTCTGTGATTTAATAAAATTATTTCAAGAGGAAAAACAAATGATCACGTGGTATGTTTGAAAAGATATAAAAGGCGATTTAGTCGAGACACGAGCTCATTTCATGACTGGCTCGCTTCCTGACAACATCAATTCCTTCTTGGCCTCGGAACTCGAAGAAGTTTTCGATTTACATTTCAACATTTCAAACGTTGCACCTTCGATTCCGAACCAATCTTTACATGCTCGTTTCCACTGAATCAAGTAAGCGTGGTGCGTTTTGGGAAATAAAAGTGGTACCGATTCGTAATCTTCCAGCAAATCGAGAGTTACATTTTTCAAATACTCGCGACGTTGAATTGGATTTTTGTTGAACCAAGTCATCAAATCTTTCAATTTCAAGTCGGGGTTGAGCAGTAAATGCACAATCATAGACATCTCGTCGGTGGATTTCAATGCCGATACTTTGTTGCGAATCGTCTCCAGTTGCTCGCAAGTAAACATTTTTTCACCTCGCACCATCCTTCTTATTTTTTATGGACGGCACGTTTACCAAGTGGAAGCTAGCCAATGAATTGAATAAAGTAATTTGTGTCGAGTCAAACGAGTGCGAATATTTACTTTTGCTCGTTAAAACCAACGCGTTTAAGCCAGAGAGCAATATTAAACAGTTGTTGCGCATCACGCGACAGCCTCTCTTTTGGTTTTTCAAAAAATTTAAAGAACATCGAGTGCGAATCGAATATGCCACAGTCTTTACACAAAAGGAATTTAAAAAACTGGGTCCCATTGCCATCGGCGTGTCGCATGGGATCGTCAAAAAGCTGTTGGGGAAACACTATTCGAACGAAACCGTCTTTGTGTGTCAAAACCAAATCTTTATACAAATTCAACCGGTGCAAAATTACCAAGCCATTTCTACACAAACCTTTACCCAATTATTACTCGACAGCTAAAAAATTGGTTCACTGGATGGTTCTCGATCACAGCTTGAGAGGATCGAGTCATCAAACGCTTCGACATCATCGACGAGCCGTCTTGTCTCAAATTGCAAATTGGTTGGGTTTGTCGAATGCGGTGGAAGAATGCCAAAGCGACGTCGAACGCCAACAGATCATGACGATGCTCGTGAGCTCTTGTAAAAAGAAACATAAAAAGGAATTGCCAAGGGACGAAGCGGACTGGTCGCGACTGTTGGCTCAGTGGTTGAAATGTAATATGTTGTTCAACGGCCAAGATGTGAAAAGGAGAGACATTTACAAGCTTTTGGCCGTCGATGGTTTCGAAGGTTTGGAAGCAAAATATTATTTATCCAACGTGCTTCATTTTGCGAGAATGAGACACAAATATCAATTACATATAAAAGGTGTTAGAAAAATGTACGTCTCGTTGGATGGAAACGAAAATGTATTGTGTTTGACGGGAACGGATTCGGCCTGCATAGTGTGCTTGGCGTTACTGTATTATTACAGTCAAAATTTGGAAATAGTAGATGACCAAATAATGTTTTATGTAGAACAATTGCGAATGTATCTGCAAGGAATTTTGTACCGAAATTCAAAATATTACAGAGGTGTTCATAAAGTAAACGATAAATTGCTGAATAATTTGGGGGAAATTTATGCAAAGGTGTGTGGAAAAGAAGTTTGGCAGTCTGTAGCTTGGGATACAGCATTGAAATAATAATAATAATAATTTTAAAAAAAGTAATAATAATATTAATAATTTTTTAATAAGTCACGTGACCGGAAAAAACTATAAAAGGAGCAACGATTTAGGCACGAGCTCATTTCGTTTCATGCACCCCACTTGGCAACATCGAGAATCGAATGTTCTCTTGCAACCATCAAATTTCAACAGAACGCAATGAGTGTAGTTTACGAGATTCAAGCTTCGTATGTTGGCATTGGAAAATCTACATTTGCCAAAAAATTCCCATACCCATTTGCCGATGATTGCGTCAATTTGGTCGATTCGCTTCCAGATTACTTTTATCAAACAAATCGATATCTGTTATCTAACGATTCCAAAGTTGAATCGTTATTTAAAGCTTTTCTGGTATTGGAAAATTCAGCTTGTACCATTTCGAATGCTTTGGAAAATTCAAAACTGAATAACGTCATATCGTCTAGTTGTGCACTCGTTTCTGCCTGTCAATTTTTAACCTTCGTACCGACTGATAAACAAATTGAATCTCTCGTCGATTTTTATCAAGCCCGTGTCAAACACAATGGAATTGATAAAATTGTCGTTTTGGATTTCGGAACGAGCATTGTGTCAAATATTTCACATGTTCGTATGGGATACGATCAAATGTGTCAGCGAGCAAGATGTTACGAACTAAATTTTTTCACGTCGTTTGAAAAATATCGATACTTTTTCGATCATGCTGAATCTAAGAAAGCTCTCGTGGTGAAAGAATTGATGAACCGAAATAATTTTTTTCAATACATTAATTTAGGTTTTCACGGTTTTAATGAGACGGACTATTGTAACGTTTTAGGAATCATTCTAGAAGGACAAATAAATAAAGATGGAATTTGATCCCGGTTGGAATGTTCGAGATTTGGGAATATTTCAGAGCGTCATTGTTCCTCTAGTCTTGCCGCACGAGCCAAACAAAGTATTTCCCACATGGCAATGTGCTCTCGATCAACATCGTAAAAGTAATCGGCACCATCCAGAGTATTTTGAATGGTTGGGCTCCATGACCCAACTCGATAAACGAGAAATGTTGTGCGATTTCTTGTCGAGTTTTCTCACCGGTCAAATGAAACGTGGTAACGCGAAATGGGAGATTGCAGAAGCTGCTCACACGTGCAGCCAATGGGACAAATGGGACATTGTTAAAACTTTATACGAAGGAGAGTACAAGCCGACAGACAAAGAACTTAAACTTCGATGGCCGTTGAACAAATTTTTACACGAAAAAGAATGGTTAATTGAATGGGTTCAAGGTTTGATTACTGGTCAGATGAAAATGAAGAAATTTATCAAAGGACTGTATGGCTTCGATAGTGTTCTTTGCTACGTTCAAGATTTGATTTGGCATCAGTATATTGTCCAAGAAGTGGCCAAAAAATTGTTTCCCGATGATATTGCCCTGTTTGAAAGATGCGATGTGCACTACTTTGACAAATGGGATGCCTTTATGGTGGCGGCATACATGTTGAAATGGCTTTTTAAAGTTGAAAAAAAGATTCCTATTGAAAGAATTGGTCCAGAAAAACAGGAAATTTTAATGCATATATTAAAGAGAACAAAAAAAACAAGAAAATAGATTGATAAAACCTAATTTTCACTTTTAATTATATATATATATAAATATATATATATATAT
>JAPMOR010010136.1:0-16254 GCA_026543865.1 Argiope aurantia | reverse complement strand
TGTCTCCTTTAGAAATGTTCATGTGCGCAATAAATAAAACTGAAGTAAAACTATTAAAGTAACATGCAGTTTCTATCAAACCATTTTATCAGAATCCTAAACATGGAGTTACAAAAAAAAAAAAAAAAAAAAAAAAAAACCCAACGATTTATTAGAAATGAAATATAATGAGTACTCCCAGCGAACCATATGGTCATCTGAAGCGACAAATCGAATGCAATAAAAAGGAATTTTTGTTTGTTCATACCTTATGCTCTGCCATATCGTTCCTCCTATTGCGATAAAAACTTTTCCGCTTATTGCTTGCACTTGAGCTAAAGTTATAAAAATAATACAGTTCTTAACATTTATTTTGAACACAATAAAATTTACAAACAAATCGTTTCATACGTTTCAACAATGTTTTATAATTGACAATAGTATACGGCACATGCCATTCTGAGTTAATCGCACATATATCAAACAAAATAAAATTATTATCGTCGATGCCAAACAATGACAGGGAAATGAAATTGGAAATAATTAGTGCAAGCGCTATTTTTTTTTCTTCTTTTCGTTAAGGAATAGTCATCTACATAAGATATTATCATTCAGTGTGCACACTATTTTAGCTGCGGCGAACCGCACATATTATTCAGAGTTTATCTCGTACACTCAAAATGAAATTAAACTGATCAGCAATGGTAATACTGAGTTATATATAATGGAAATTTTCCAATGCAAACCGTAATTTTTCTATTTATTCAGTGAATCGACAAACGATATTTCGGTTATAAAAGCGTATTGATTACTTCGTCAAAAAATATGCCTCCCAAGCGTTCGTCAGTTGGTATCTCTAACAGCGCAACACGTAGAAATAGGAGGCAAATTCGAGCTTTCCAAACACACGGGGAACGACAAGCGAGCAATAAAGCAGATCGTTTACGAATTGCAAATACACGTGCTTCAGAATGTCAAGATAACGTTTATGTGCTACCTGATCACACGCATTTGAATCAGAAGACCAACATGCGGCAAGAATCGAGGCAATTATTCTTAATGGAAAGTCAAATGAAGAAGATGTTTTCATTCCATGCGTTCTCATTATTCCCATCGATATGCTTTTTGATTTCAAACAACTGAAGTTCCCTATTCGCCTTGCATACTCCCATTGCAGTTTCCCATTCGACTTGCATTCTCGATGATCATCAACAAGGCGCAAGGTCAATCACTTGATTGAATATAGAAAATCCATGTTTTTCACATAGTCAGTTGTATGATGGATGCTCACAAGTCGGACAGCCAAGAAATGTATTTGTTTTTGCTGAAGACAGAGAAACAAAAAATATTGTCTACGCTAAAGCACTTGAATAATAAAGTTATAAATAACATTTGTTCTTTTTTTTTTTTTTTTTTACTTCTCCTATATGCATCATCCAATTTCAGTGAATGCATTCACTGTCGACAAGAAAATAATTATCATTCTTTTTGTCGTTCCTAATTAAAAAAAGACAACTATTTAAAATTTCAAACGGTATTTCCAAAATTATTTCTTTTGCGGCAGCAACGCGCCGAGTACCAACTAGTATTAAATAAAGAGTAAAATGATTTTCCAAATTTTTTTCTTTTGCGGCAGCAACGCGCCGAGCACCAGCTAGTATTAAATAAAAAGAGTGAAATGATTCAAAAATAAAGATATGACTAAAATGAAATGGAAATAATTCTATTTTCTTCAAAAGCAGCTTCAGTTCCGGTCATACTTCTCTGTGTTCGCCAAATTTTTGCAACTCCAACGAAGCGAGAACATAATCTTTCTTAGGAAAGCAAACAGTTTCGAGGTTCTCGAGCGGAAACGGATATTTTCTGATCTGGTTCACGATACCGAGGCAATAAGTTCCAGTTGGCCGAATGCTCGACCGTCCGACCAATCGTGGCAAAAAGCGTTATCAAATCCGGTCGGCTGATCTGTTGTCGAACAGAGAAATCAAAGCCAAGAACTAATAGTTTCCCGCTTTTGTATGTAAAAAACGAAAAAGAACGAGTATTATTGAGTACACTGAAAGAAAGATACAATAAGAAAAAGACATTTTTGTCTGGACAGAGTTGAAGAGTTTGAATCTGCGTCTGGGTTGGAATGCCATCATGAATTCTATTATATATCTGGACAGTAAAAATAGAGGAATTTGTTATAATCTTATTAAGAGAAAGCGCCATATTGTTATGATAAAAAAACAAATGTCTAGATTTGATAGCATTAATGAAAGGTTTTAACAAAAGAGTAATAAACAGTTTTTTAAAGTAAGTAATAAATTATGTTATTATACAATTATAGAAAACCAGTAGGAGTGGTCACTCCAAAACGTTCTCGCATTCTCTCTCATGAAGGTGTTATCCTTGAGAAAGAATTACATGGCATTGACCTACAATAGTTAGGAAATATTTTTTGGCGTTAATTTATTTATCATGTCATCCTTGGCGAGTTTTTCGGCGATTAATCCCAGGCATGCTGTTAATAGTATCCAAAAACCGAATTTGCGTTTCAGACGCTTTCTTCCCAACTGACTGAAATTAAAATTTGGTACTTGTAGTTAGTTACAAAATCCCGCACTAAATTCGATATATTTAAGTCATTACGTTTTTAAGTTACACAGTTATGAAAATACAGACCGACAGACAAAAAAAAAAATTTTTTTTGTTTCAAAATTTGACAGGTGCCTGCACTATAGATGTTAAAACTGTGTATGAAATTTAATCTATCTCGTACTCTTCGTTTTGTAATTGTGTTAACTTATAGTAGTACAGACGGACTTCCTCTAAGCAGGTTTTACTCAAAATTTGATAGAAATCCGCAAATTTGGTGTGTTTACCAAATTTCATCTGTTTAGCTCACAACGTTTTGAGTTATGACACACAGACATAAATCCTATAATGTGTTTTTTAGGGGGGGGGACGTCAATATTCGTCAAAAATTTGGTATTTTTTGGCGATTATAATATTTTCTTTTTATATACTTTATATACAAGAACGTAAAAAAAAAGAAAGAAAGAAAGAAAGGAAAAAAATACTTCGATGCTGAAATATTTCATTTGCTTGCATTGATGTGTTTATGAAATACCGATTAGAGATTAAATTATTGAATTAATTGAATTTTAATCATTTTAAGATAGAGTTTAAAGCTCAAATGTAAGTTGAAAGGAGAGATAAAAAGAATTAAGAATTATATTGAACAATGAACAGAACAGAAGAAAAGCTTTTGAAATAGAATAAATTGTCGATCAAAAATTTAAATTTAAAAATCCTTTGCATTAGGGGACCATTAAAGCTGAATTAAGCAGAAAATATTTTATAAAAAAATATTAACATATAAAATTCGTAAGCCGGATTAATTATGCGGAATAAAAATTTAAACCACAAAATTTCTTTAAAATTTTGCCATATATGCTGACTTACAAAGATATTCGTTGTATGCCACGAATCTTATCTCATTCTGTGTTATGCAAAATGATTTTGTTGATACTTTTGAAAAATATTAGATTGTATAAACCGAGGGAGAAAAAATTTGGGACACCACAATGACTTTTAAGTAGAAAAAATAAGAAAATCGATGTGCGAAATCTCCGGAATTTTTTCCAATACTACCAGATAGTGTCAAAAAAAAAAAAAAAAAAAAACCTTATCTTTTGCCAAAGAAAATAAATAGTTTTTACTTTCGATCACCTTGACATAATTTAGAAAGGTTTTTCTATCTGCTTAGCGTTTTCATGCTTAGAGGCCTCGGAAAAGTTTGCAATTAAGGCTATCTATGAAAGAAAACAATATCTAAATGACACACGATAGTTTCTTGCGTCACTATTGAAGTCAGGTAATAAAAAAGTAAGAATTGCACTTTCTTTTATCACATTTTGTTGCATGCTCTGAATTATTTCTTTCCGGTATACAAAGTATATAAAGAAAAATTATTGTAATCATCAAAAAAAGTTGCTGTTATTTCTAATGGCATTTGTCATAGACAAGTCCACTGACTTTACAAGTCAGTGATTTTAAGCCAAGGGTGTGTCTCTTGCTTTTCAGTAGCGCCATCTATGGACAAGAGTACGACTTAGCTACATAATACGGTACAGCTTTTTTTACGGGGCGGACTTCATTCATGCGTTTCATTCACTCATCCGCAGATCATAATTTAGATCTGAATCAGAGAATGATCACCCCTGATCCAGTATCCCCAGTGGTATTACTCTCGACCTGGAGGATTTTGTGACCACGAGAAATATTACACGTGCGCCTGCCACTACACACACGGAGAGTCTTCGGCCGGCGGAGTTTGAATTCTCAACCCAAGGGACGCAAATCTAATGTCCTACCAACAAGGCTATTCCGGCCACCATCAAAAAAGTACAAACTCCATACATTAACTTTATCGTTTTATATCACCCAGAAAAACACATCTTTGGAATTATATCTGTCTGAGAACCGATCACTCAAAAACGCTTCAAGTTAGACGAATAAAATTTGATATGTATCCTTTATATCAGATGGGTAGATTCCTGTCAAATTTTGAATGAAATCGCTCCTGCAACAAAACCTGTTTGTCCGGTTGTCCAAGTAAGTGCAAGTAAACGCGATAACTACCGAACATAAAATACAAAATTTGGATTTCAGGTTTACTACCTAGAATGTGGATACGTATCAAATTTGGAACCATATTTATCCGCTTGTTTGTTTGTTTGAGCTTTTGTATGTACAATAACGCTATATTTAAAAAACGCGACGATTTAGAAAAACGAAATTTGGTTCGCAGTTTTGGCATCGAAAGTGTAGATCTTTATCATAATTTGGATTAAATATGTTAAAGTGTTGACAGTTTGTCGCTCTCTGCATTCTTATGTATGTAAGCGTTGCAACTAAAAAAAACAGAGCGATCTAAGTAAATGAAATTTGGTGTGCAATATAATGATTGCAATTGCGTGCCAAATTTTTGTATTTAATCGGTTGAACAAAACAGGCTTTCCAAAATGCATACAAATACAAATATGCAGATACAAATATAACACGTAGATTCGTATCACATTCTAAATAAAATATGTCAACAATTAATCCTCTATCGGTTTGTACTTTCAGATCCATATAAATGCGATAACTCAAAACGTAAATGTCTATAAATGAAATTTGATATGTGATCTTTTTACTAAAATTATACTTCTGTGTCAAATTTAATTTTAGTCATTCAATAAAAGGACATCCAATTACATATACAATTTTCTTTACTATACTTCTCATATGTTCTTATATCCACAACATTAAGAAACAAACAATCTTTTGCTGGTGTAGAAAAATTTTTTGTAAAAGGGTGCTAACTCATGTATCGTTCTCGGCATCTGATTACAGTTTAAAATTACGAAATCTGTATGAAAATAGCTCCTTTCATATCATTTTGGAACGAGGGAATTATCTAAATTAAACTGAACTTAAAAAACTAATATTTACAAATCTTTCTGAAGCAATGCTTTCTCATAAATCATCGGTTGATTTTTGAAGAACCGTTCGAATCTTCATGAGCCTGTGATTTCGATTTCGGAATCGGAGGATTTCAAGTTCAAAACCCAATTTAAAAAAAAGAATTGCTGTGTAAATGAGTGATGCTTCAAATTCATAAGATTGAATGTCTTCACATAAGTATGGAGCGTAAAAGTAGGATAACATGAAACTCATATTGTCATTGTCCGCCCAACCGCAGACAGACTACACATGAGAAGAAAAAGAATAGAATGTCAAAGCGCTTGTCTTGATGGGACAGCTTCATGATGTTTCTCCATAATTTTGACTTTGGTTTTTGGTTTTGGTTATATTAACGTCCCGTTTTGAAGCAACACGAGGGCTATTTTGGGACGGAACTCGTCATTTTGAACCACGGTCAGATGACGAGGACGACACCTGAGCTGGCACCTCCCTCTCCACACCACTCCACACCAGCAGGAGGACGTTTGGTCATGACGGATTTAACGTGCAACTGACCCCCTTACACGATGGTTCTTCGGTGGAATCGGGTCACGAACCTGAAACCCTCCGGTTCCGAAGCCGAGACCTTACCACCAGGCCACCGCGGCCCTCCATAATTTTGACTTTCACGTATACGAAGTATTGAGGGAGTATATTAATGGTAAAAAAAAAAAAAAAAAAACGAATTTGAGCTTTTGACAAAGATCCACATTTTAGTCTCCCTGCATTCCAAAACACACTTTTGAAAAATGCCTGCCCGTGACAAAGGTAACTCAAAAATGCTTTGAGCTAGACGGATGAAATTTGGTATACGGTCTCCAGTTCAAATTTGTTCCAAATTTGACGGGAATCTACAATGTCGTTTGGCAGGAAGTCTGTCAGCTAGTTAGATAAGATTCAGTGTGCAGAGATTTGGCATCTATAGAATGAGACTGACTGTCTGTTTGCCTGTATACTTTCAGAAACATATATACCCGGTTAGCCAAAAGGGCTATGATTTAATATATGAAATTTGGTATGTTACTGCGAGGCTACTAGTGTATCTCTGTGTAAAGTCTTCGTTTCAATCAGTAGGGGAAAAAACGTCTAAAACACAAATTCGATCTTTTACTTTTAACTGCATGCCAAGAAACTCGCCAAGGATGCCACGATAGATTCAGTAAAAATGCAAAATTCACGCCAAAAGTTAATATTGCATAATAATTGTGCGCCAATGCCATGCGAGGTATTCTCTGGGATAGCACCTTTATTAGAGATTACGCGAGACCTCTGCCGCTGGTATTTTTCTACACATGCGCGATCTTATGGCAATGACTATGGTTTAAGTTAAATACGTCTTAAGTTTAAAGAGGTTGGAGTGCTAATGGTATCCTTGTTTCTCTGACCATTGTCCAAAATTAACATCGCCAAGCGGTCCTCATGTTATTCGTAATTGGAGATAAATATAATTACAATCCAGTTGATGAGGCACTTTTCCCAAAGCCGAGACAAGATTCTGCTACCAAAGATTCACCAACTGCATGTTAAATCCATATGTGTCTGTGGGATTCAAAATCTCTAGTCCATCGAAGCATCCATAGTCGAATGTGATAGTGAATTGGATTCAGAACTGGAGATGCATTTTAGTCCATGGAATATAGATCTTCCTACGTGTTAAGGACAATAACTTCACTCTGTATCAATGGAGTGCTGGCACCCTATTGACATAGTGAAAGAAAAAAAAAACCCACTAGAATGACAAAAGCATAGAATGTCATAGAAAGATGAAAAAGCAGAATATATTGTTTTGTTCTTTACTTTTTCATATATGAAATATACAATGAGAAAATATCATAATCATGAAAAAAAATATTCAAACTCAAGATTTTGATGAATTTTGACCCTTTATCTCGACATCTGAGATGGGAAAATCCATTTTTGGAATTACGTCTGTGTCCATGAACACGATAAACCAAAAACGCTTTAAGCTAGATGGTGAATCCTTGTGTATGGGCTCTACCCCAAATTTTCAGATCTTTAAGAAATTCTGAATGAAATCCAATTTGAGTAAATATGTTGATCCGGTTGTGTCCTAATGTAAATTAATACGATAATAACAAATTTAATAGAAGGGGGGGGGAGTTTGGTACACAGATGTTACATCTAAAATGTAGATGGATATATATCAAATTTAGGGTCAAATCCGTTTGGGGGGTTGACCATCTTTCGGTCTGTTTTTTTGTATGCACGAGATAATTCGAAAAACGTAACAATTTAGGTAAATGAAATTTGGTTCAGTTATTGACCATCTGTCAGTCTTTACTTTCACATACATGCAAGCGCAGTAATACGCAATCACGGAAATATTTGAAATTTGGCGGTGATTTTCTGTTTTCATTTGTAATTCTGTGTCAAATTTTGGCTTTTATCCGCCAGAAAAAAAAGGGTGCCAAATTCCGCATTCGTTGTTTCAGTATTTCTGTATTAATCTCATTCCAGCGATTTGTCGCCAGAAAAAACAACCCCGGAAGATCGTACACTTTTCGATTCTTTCGTAACTATTATTCGCAATGCCACCCGGTTAATAATACATGAGTAAATTTATTAGAGAGTGAACGCGAAAGTTTCATATTGGCCACACCCGTATTTCGTCCATTTTTTTAGACCAGTCATTCACGCTCACTTCAAGCCATTCCATTCCAAAAGTCTAAATCATCGCTTTGAAGAGATCTTCATCTCTTCTATCAAATGCTCCATTTTTTGTCTCCTAGTTGTATTCAGTGAGAGGATCAGACCAAATAGTTCGAAAAAAGCTGGAACTGACAGGATATTTGCAGGAGTTAGCATGCCAACCCTGTCAAAAGTCACTGGTTTTTCGCATTGGCGATTGCTTTTTGGAATGGATACAATGTGGACAATGTAATTTCTGGCTTTAAATCCACCGTATGTAAAAATTTAGCTCGGAAAGATTAGCTATCGTCCAACAGCCTTAGTGTACTTTCAAAATGAAACATTAATCATTCTTTCTAAGTCTGAAAAAGGAATATTGGCGCCTATTATTAAGTTATGGGGAACAAATTATTCCAGTAAGTTACGTGCATGGTATAATGATTTTTTTCACCCCAGACACTATCAGTGGTTCCGTAAGTGTAAACTGCCCCTGAGGTTGGTTTTATTTTATTCACCCTTTCATCAGATTGTTCTCTAATGCTCTAATGTTTCGTTCCTTGGCACCCCCTAAAGTACTTGTCCCATGGCTTGTTGCCTTTACAGATATGACCGTAAATCTGCCCTCTGGTCATTGTAGGACCACTCTCGTCTGTGGACGTCGGTCGGGAACTTCCCGCAAACTGTAGGTAAAATGAATAGACATCAAAGGAGGGAAAGAGAAAGAAGAAAGAACAATAACCACAAATGAAAGGGCAAGATGCAAGGCGCATACGGCTATGGGAACCGGGCTTGAGATTGGTGTCCAGGACATTTGTAGCCTCACTATCTCGGTCATTACACCACTGGTTTCCAGAGTTTGAGACCTTATTTCTCTAAAAGATAAATCGTGTATGAGTGCCTGGCATACGCTAAATCTGATATTATGGAACAATCGCCTTTTCCGTGAGCGGGACGCAGCCCAGATGTTGACCACGTCATCTGACTGGGGCTCAAAATTGCTAGATCTGACACTAAAACCATCCGAAAACAATCATTTCCATTTCATAAAAAAAAAGACGCTAGAATAAAACTAAGCTGAGTCCTTGCAATCATTTGTGTAATTGTGTCTGCCCAACAACCAAAGCACAACAGTTAGTCTACTAAAATTCAACAGGTGGTCCTTAATCGAAATTCATCAGCAATTTAAAGTACTGAGATTCATTCCCAAACAATCATGCTTATAGCTTTAAAACCGATCGTTAATCTAACCAAACTAAACCCGGCCATTTCTCCGCGCGTCGCCCGCGGAACTCTGTTCGGCGAGCGGACGTCCCGCCTGCCGCCACACTCCGGCAACCCTCCCGTCCCAACCCCGACGGGCGAATCTTTGTTGTATTTGCCGACACCTCACCGCAGCGAGGCGGCCGTTCTCACCGATCACTTCGTGGGGGTTATTGATCGCGGGGAAGGTAACCTTTCCCGGGGAGGCGCGGCGGTGGGGTCGACGCGGAAGTACCGAGGCACCTTCAGCCGGGATCGCTTCCTACTGCTTGCCTGACTTCGGAAAACAGGTTGCCATGCGACGAGCCGCTGTGACCTTCGAAACGTCGTACGGAATAGTTTAATGGGTAAGAAAATACCTCGAAGTATTTTAGGATTCTTTTCGACTAATCCTGTAAAATTTGTAATTCGAAAAGGATCGTATTCAAGGCTGTGAATATTTCTGGAGGTGCGCTTCCTGGATCAATCTTTTGTAGTTAAAAGATATGCTTTTTTAAAAAAAGAAGGGGGGGGGGGGGCATAACTTGAAAAGAGGTCCTTTTCATGATATAAAATTCTCTTGTTTCAATTGAAATAAAAGCTATTATCTGGTGTATGTGCATACGTAAATTCCACATCTCTTCTTAAACAACTGCACCCACTTAAACCAAATATTGTACCTTATTTTTCTGTTGCATAAAAAAAAAAATTATGTAAACATTGCATTTTATTCGCTTTGTGATTGGCAGATGGCGAGTCACCTTAACTGTGACATTTGTGGTTTGTTTTGCCGGTAATGTTTAAAATACCGACAAAACAAACCTCAAAAAATAAAAATTATTATTACATCATAGTAAATATTTATATTGGATTTGTCGTTGAAATGGTAATAAGAAAAGAAAATTAAATCTTAATTAGCACCAAATTAACAGAAAACGAGTTTAAGACAATATTGCTTGTTAATTCTATTTTTTGAACACTGTTTGTGGCATCATTGCTGAATAGCTTTAATTACAGTTTCTTTACCTTCTTCGAGTAACGGAAATGTTTCGTCTCTCGACTTGAGTCATTTTTTTAAAAATAGCAATCGGGCGTCCAACAATATCAGATGAAGAAAAAAATTGTGAAAAAAGACCGAATGAGAATTTGCCACTTTGAATGGGAAAGCTTAACCATGAAGTTGCTAGGTTGGCTGCAAAGTGTGAAAAATTGATTCAATGTTTAGATATTGGAAATATAAGCAAAGAATAATCTCAGTATGAAGCTTTGAGTTTTGAATCGGGAAACATTTGTTCTCATCATGGAAAAATTAAACTTCCAACTTTGGATGAATGACCAGTGGATTTAAAAACTTGCTAAATGAAATTTAAGAGCATCGGATGCATTATTAGGTCTAGGCGAAGCCCTCTAGTTTTACAAAAGAAAAAAAAATATTATTAGCTTTTCAAAAAGCTAAAGTTAAGCAAAGTTTAACTAGAAATTAAAGGAAATTTTATCGTTTTTGCGCTTTAACTTGGGAATCAGTTATCTCAAAAAAATATTTCTATGTCATCATAAAATTTTGAATTGTAGCTTTTCAATAATAATAATTTCATTTTCGCATGTTATCCTTCAAAATATTTTTTTAATTTTTTTTATAAATTATTGAAGAAATAATAATAGAATTTGAAATAAGGAAATTTATATTCATCGGTTCCTTAAAATCATGAATCTTTCGATAAATTCTGCCTAAATTTTTTATATTTATTTTTAATTTTTGAAAATATTTTTGCAGCGTTTATTTATTTATTTTTAAAAAATTATGCAAACAGCAGTTGTCAAAATACATTAGCAGAATTCCGTAAGAACACTGAAAGAAAAGCTGGAAACCAGAAGAAGAATAGTTTATATACGGAATAACTCTTAATTTATTGATATGGTAAAAATTAGCTGTCACGATTTTTAAACATCGTCTGGCTCAGCTGACATTTTCATCTTACTTTTTAAAAAAAGACATTTCACACGATAAAAGAGCATTATGCATTATAACATTTTATACAAAAGTTATTAATTAAAAATATTATACTTGGAAATATTTTAATGTTGAGAAAACCGGATATATTTGAAAAACAGGATATTTCTGTATTTGACTTAATCTCTCTGAAAAAATTCCAGAGGTAGTATAGATGCTATACTAATACATTTTTCTTCTATGACAATCACTTACAACCTTCAAACTGATTAAATGATGCATTCATTCCAAACTGATTTAATGATGCATTCATAGAATAATCATACTTTTTAACAACAACATCTATGAATAGGGTAAATATGAACCATATGCCATTGGCCAATCTTTGTAAGGACGCACAATTAGCGAATATAATCAGATTATAATTGGGGAAAATTGCAAGCAATTTTGTTGATTGATTGCCCTAAACCACAAAAAATAATCGCCAAAAATTTTTATTGTAAGTCATGCATATTCTCAAATCGCAGAATAATATTAAAGTAAAGAATCTAAAACATATTTTGGCAATATTTATCAAATTTTAACTGGATGACAGTGCTTTGAGCCTTGATAATGCTCTAGAATCAAAAGGGAAAAGTTCATTCCAATGAAAGAATGCTTCGCTCAATTCCTGGCTTTGAGGTTAACTGATATAATAACCTAAATACTTGTATGTGTGGGAGGCAAAGGTCCTGTTTCCGGAATCTGATCTGTCTATTCACTTCACTTGACATTCCACAGAACTGGTTGTTTCTCGCATATAGATTCTATGATCATTTCTAAGTTCATACAATAAGTGACACTGGTAAAAGCACGCATTGCTGTTTTTACTTTCTTGTATACATAATATGACAAGCGGCTATATCTCTCGACTCCAGGTTTCTCATCTTGAACATGATTGGCTGTTATGGTCATGTGATTCACTGACGTTTGTAACATGAATTTTCTTTTCAGTGAAAGCAATTTTACAACACATTTTATTTACTATTCTTCAATAATTCGAAGTTTCTCTTAACATTTCCATTAATTTTAAACAAAATATTAAGGTACTATACATTTTTTTTATTTATGATTTCAATGTAATATATGCACGCTTCTATAATAATTTCCGATACTTTAATTATTTTTTTTAAGATATTTTCTAAAGTGAGTCATTTGATTGTAAATATTATATGGTAATAGGTGGTTGGACTCAAATCATTATATCATCACCAAACTTGATTTTTTTTTCGATAATTCGCCAAATTTATTATTAGATTTAGCTTTGTTATTCAAAATAATTTGCTTTTAAATTAATCATATACGTTCACATTTCCGTCATGCTTATAAATAATCGAAAGTACATTCAAAATATTTTCAATCCAAACAGCAATCATATTTAAAAATTAATCGAAAATATATTCAAAATAATCTTTCAGTTGCAATGAGTAAACGTCAGTGAATCACATGACCAGAGCAGCCTATCATGTTCAAGATGGGAAAACCGGGAGTCGAAAAATATAGCTGCTTGCATATAGAGAAAGTATTGTAATTGCAAAAAAAAAAAAAAGAACTTGGGATTTAACGAATCTCCCCGTTTTAAACCTCCCTGGATAGGAAAAATATATTTTTGGAAAATGTTTGTTTGTCTGTAGATAACTCAAAAACGCTTTGAGCTAAATGGATGAAATTTGGCATACGGTCTTTACGCCGAATTTGTAGATTTCTATCAAGTTTTGAGCAAATACCGGATAATCCGGCTACTCGAATATAAATTGGCATGATAATTACAAAATGAAGAATGCTAGAAAGATAATATTCGAACCCAAGAAAGGGTTGACTCTCTATTGGTCTTTACCCTCAGAAATATGTAAACCCGAAAGCTCAATATGCAATGATTCAAATAGACCAAATTTGGTATAGGATTTTGTAAATAAAAGTGTACTTTTGTGTCAATTTTTTTTCAATCGATTGGAAAACAAAAATTCGATTTTCTGATGCTATTAATCGCATACCAGAAATTAATCGCCGAAAAACTCGCCAAGTATCACTCGGTAGATTCAGTAAAAAGATTAAATTCACGCCAAAATTTATTATTTCGTAATTATTGCGTTACGAAACAATAAGTTTTGGTGTAAGAAATTATTATACACCGGTGCCATACAAAGCGTTATTTGGGATAGCAAAGCGTTCTCTTTTATTCGAGCTAGAAAGCTTTCGGCAGAGCACTTTTGCTGTTTGATTCCTTGTATAATCTACAGTGATAATAAACTATATATTTTTTCAGGTTTCAATAATAGAAGAAAATGATGGTATCAAATATTTACTAAAATAATGAAAAGAATTTCGATGTTACTGCTGAATATAAATGCATTGCTCCAAATTATACAAAAATAAGTATCAAGTTTCAAGGAAAAAAAATACACTTCTAAGAAATTAGTACCCTTAAAAAAAAAAGATGGTTTTTAAAATTTTGAAGCGGAAAATAAAAACTAATTTCGTGCAATAATACTTTTGGAGTTTTCACTGAAAAACCCAAAAATAATGCTTAATTTTTTTAAAAAAAATAAATGAAAAAAAATTCCGCACATTCCCAGTCTGCAAAGTAGATTTATGCCAAATTTGTTAGCTCTATGTCAGACTAACTAGTGGCCCACTAACGCACACGCAAACTTTCTCCTTTTCTGTTATTAGAGATAAAAAAAAAAGAAATACTTTTGTTACTGATAGTTAAAGATAAATTTGAGTTTCCCTAATTTATTTCCCTATAGCAAGTTCCGTTCACGAGATTTCCTATTTCGTGAAACTTATCCGTCAATTGATTGTGATCTTTCCGCTTTGCAGAAGTCGCAGTATAATTTATGAATAATACTTTAAACCATTTCATGGATGTCGTGCGATTCTTTAATCATTCAGCGATGAGAAAATTTTGGTGCATCATCAAAAAAAGAATCGTAGTGCATAGATATCACGCAACAGTTATGCTCCAATTCAAATTGTGACTTCCAATGGAAGCAATAAAGTCCTCAGAAAAAGAATCGGTCATCTATTCCGACATTGTTATGACTTGATTGTAATTAACTATGTTAAATCAAAGTCTCCTTTTTTTATTTGTGTATTTATTATGCAAATGGATGATATATTAACCTTGCCTGGGATTAAAACGCTTTCATGCGTAATTTTTTGAGGATTAAGCTACAGCTTTTTTTATAAAATATAATCTTTTTATCGTCTGCACTCTTGTTTTTTTCACTATTAATATAATAGAATATTTTTATTGTCTAATATGATTTTAATTAAAATAGCAATTGAAGCAGACGATTTTAAAACCGCAGGGAACAAGTTTTATCCATGAATTTGAAATATTTATTGCATTAGTTTGTTCTCAAATTCTGAGATATAAGGATGATTAAAAAAACTGTTAGTTAAATAATTATTTTTTCATTAATAAAAAAATTGAAAATAAATTTCATCAATAGTTTTTTTCTGGCGTAAATTGTTAATCGACTCTAAGTTTCTTTTTTTCTTAGAATTTTACTCCTGCATTCCAGCAACAATTCTTCTGGTTCGTAAAGAATAAAAATTAAAAAAAAATTAAAAATGCCCACGAAACGTTTACTTTCTGTGGCTTTGTTTGAATTTGAACGGAACATTTATGTTTCTTTTCTGTCAACATTAAGCCATTACTTTAAAACAAAGAAACAACAACAACAACAAAAAAAAAAATACAAAAAAAGTAGTCAATTGACATATATTGACATTAATGAGAAATTTTAAGAAATAGTGGTAGAATAACTCTAGGTCTCAACACTGCACAACAAAGGAATACATAGAATTGTCCTTACTTCAGAATAGTTGAATCAAAAGTTTTCAATAATTGACATCGATCATAAAAATTGCAAAGAAATGAAATTTATATTTTGGGAAAGATAAAATTGTGAATTTTAAGATGGTGTAAAAATATATTTTCTGGTATAATTTAATCCGAAGTTACTTTAAAAAAATAGGCAACGTTTTGATTATTTCGCATAGCCTGAAGCTGCTGTCGTTGTACATTTGTTCATTGTAGCTTTACTTTTCCTACATCCGTCTGACTGACTGACTTTTGTTTTAGGGCACGTTTTAATTGTTGCTTCTATGTCATTGCAAACTAATGCCAAAAGATATAAATTAAAATGAAAGAGAAATTAACAAAATAGTGGTAGATTAGTTCAAAGCTTTAACGTTGCCTAGCAACCTACTTATTAGATACAAATTTCTTTATTTCTTTGGAGAGAAGGTAAACTATTTGTTAATAATTTGTTAAATAATATATCAATAGCCTGAAACGGTTATTATCGACGTACATCTGTTTTAAGGATTTTAATTAATTCCTTTTTTGCTCCCTTTGAGCGATTGATAAATGCCCGCTATTAAGCTTTGTTAAATCACTATTTTAAAACAAATGAATACCTAATATAAAGAAGTGCATTAAAATAAAAATTTAAAAACATTGAGTTAGAATTGTTCAAAGTCAACATTTTTAACTTTAATGTCTTGAAAGATTTTTAAATTAATAGAAATTTAAAGGAATATTCTGCAAAAATAGAATTGATATCTTTAAAATCGTAAAATTTTGAATTTAAAAAATATATTGAAATATTTCTTGCAAGATTATTTGTTCCTAGTTACTTCAAAAAAAAAAAAAAAAAAACGATAAAATATCAGCTGATTCCCAATTAACTGAATATTTACTTAAATTTTGCAATTTAAAATATTAACAATATTCTTTTTCTTTTTTTTTTTGTTCACCTCTTGAATGATTGAGTTTGCTAAAGTTGACTAAATTTTACATTCTTTTCTATTATTTAAGACTAAAGAAATTCTATCAACTTTTGAAAGTTAACAGAATTAATAAAATATTTAATTAATTAGATATAAGC
>JAPMOR010010123.1:61433-77196 GCA_026543865.1 Argiope aurantia | reverse complement strand
CATCGAAGTCATTGAATTTCATCATCGAAGTCATTGAATTTCATCATTGAATTCAGGCTTGCTTAGGATGATCTTAAGTTTTAAATATCTTCATCAAGATTCTTATATCAATATTACAACAATGTTTGATGTCTGGAATTTCATATTTAGTAAATAATTTCTGCAAGAGGTTACTCTGAAATTTCATCAAAATCATTGTTTAAAGTCATACATTCTTCAATATTCCATTTGTCTCTTTGTGGATTCCGGATTTTTTTCCTGGTAGAATACATTTTAGGAATTCTTATTCACAAAGTTTTTGAAAAAAAGAAAAGGCATAACATTTTCCAATTACTGAGACCAGCCGTGAAACGTAACCAAACAAATATAAAGACCATTCCTAATAAAATATTTATTATTCTCTGCCAAAAGATTTCCTGGACTTAATATTTCTCCCACAATAAAATCTATCTACACAAAAATAATTACCAAAAATAAAAACTATTAATATTTTACTTTTGCCACTTTGCAAAGCTCCAGCGCTCATTTTGCTTAACTACATCTTAATAATTTATTTTTTATCTTTTGCTACATATATTTAAATTCAAATTTATATACTTTAATAATCATTATTCAGTATATTGTTAGGAATTTTATCCTTTGGAGACTGTTATTTTGCAATGCAGCATTTATGACTCAAGAGAGACACTTCTACCTTACCGAAATTTTAAAATTCAAGAACGCATCGATAAGTTTATGAAACCCAGCGTATTAACGACAAGAAACAAAAGAATGTAGACGCAATGCATCTACTTAACCCTCATAGAGCACGGAAGGCAAGCAATTATCTTTCACAATTTATTCCAAACTCCATTAATTAATTAATTAGTGCTGGATGACTACTAAAGTCACCTTGGTCCCAAATGGTAACACTTATTGTAATGAAGGCTCTAAAGAGGAATTAATGAGCCTATTCTACTTCTGCTGGAGAAATTCGTAACGCAATTTTAAGGATATGTTGTCATTTGGTTATGTCATGAATAATGGCTGAGTTTAACAGCGAAAAAACAAAGCACCAAATAATGCTATCATCCTTTGTATTCATTACTTTGTAATTATCTTCAAGAAATTGATTTTCCTTTTCTAGCCGTTAGAAAAAGATAATTTGAAGTTGAGAACATCTGAAGAATTGGAACAAGAGGTATTTTGGTAATATAATTCTTTCAGGTATCGGAATTTAGTCTAGTTATAAGTTTATAGTTAAAATCCTACAATGTGTGCATCAGAAATCTGAAATCGATAATTTTATATCTTATTTTAAGTTGTTTTTTTTTTGTTGTTATACAGATTCAAATAAATTGCAAAAAAGAGATTGCTTTTGTGTTAGATGATTGAAAAGTTAACTCATCGTTATTTAGAACAATGCAGAAAAAAACTGTTGTTATTAAGTTTCTTCATAAGCAATTAATATAACGGAACTTAAAATACTTCAAAATCTATAGAAAGATTATCATATGAAAAAAAATCTCTTTAATTAGCTTGTTAAATGTAATAAAATATAGTCTTTAATCAAAGAAAACATTTAAAAAAATTCATGAAAGTTTAAATACCTTATAAAAATACTTTAATATTTACTGTATATTTTTATCATCCATGAATACTTAATTTCTTAAGAACATGATTTTAGTTCTTGTTAATATTATTTCGTCATGAATATATTTTATGTTATATAATCATTTTATATTCATTCCTACACTATTAAAAATATAATTTTTTAATTTTTGTTCAAAACAAGCACATTTTCTTAAACAATTTGTCTCTCTTCGTATTTATTATAATAGTCGCCTTTGGCGACCAGCTGGTTCGCCAATCTTAATGTTCGTTAAATTGAAATAATTAAATATTTTACGCAATTCCTACTTTAATAGATTCTTCATCAAAATATTTTAAAACTTCAGATTTTGATAGCCATATAATTCACTCATAATATTATGAAAGCTTTCAGTCATAACGTAATATGTATCTCTCTAATTTTCTTTTAGCTCCCTTAGAATTTATTCTTTAAATTAAAGTGGAAAGAATTAATCTGCAATTAATATAATAATATTTTTTACTGAAACAAAGCAATTATTTATAATATGATTACTGATAACAGAGTCACTGAGCGTTTAAATTTTAGGCACTAAAGAATATCTTTCTTAATTTATGTAATATCTCAAGAAATTCTCAACAAAATTTTCTCAGATTCATCATGAACAGATCGATTAATTAACAATGTTTAATTTTAAATGTATCAAACACTAAGAAAATAAAATGAATCGTTTAAAATAATCGGCCGAAAACAGGTTTTAAAAAACTACTTAAAAAACGATGTACTTAAAACTATAAGCATATACAAAATATATATAACTTACATAAATACAATTTAATTACAAAAGCAACAACCTAAAAATAATTTAAATCAAGAATCATCCGTTGATAAGATTGTCAACAATCAGAACACAATGCGCATGCGTGAATTTTCAACGCTAGTTACGGTAACGCAAATGCATGAATTTTTCTACGCCAGTTGGGATAATGCTATGCAGATTAGACATTTTTGATTTCCTTTATTCTGCGTTATTTTAATTCAAAAGTACTTCAGAATGAATCTGAAAGATCGATTAATTAACAATTTTTAATTTTAAATGCATAAAACATTAATAAAATAAACAGAATAATTTGAAATAATCGGCTGAAAAATGTTAACCCTAGCCTCATTACTTTTTTTTGGGGGGGGGGGGGACTGAAGCCCTTGTCATTTGGTGGTGGGGAAAATGGAAATTTTTTTGGCGGGAAAGTTAGTTTTTAATTAATAATTAAAATTCTAATTAAAAATTCAAAAAAGGGACCCCAGGTGCACATTCTCGATCTCTAAGTTATACATGTACCAAATTTGGTAGCTGTAGGTCAAATGACCTGGCCTGTAGAGCGCCAACACATACACACACTGAGCTTTATTTATAAGTATAGATCTCATTTCATTTATTAATGAATTTTGTACTACGCCGTTTTTAATGGTAATTTTCATTCGGCGACATTCATATAGAATTGAAATAAATAATAATAGATTAATTCATAATTTTGTACATAAAATAGTATAATATTGTGTTGTCTTAATAAAAATACAGTTTCACAAAATTGTAAAATATCTGAAAGTAAATAAATATATATTTAAAAACTTTGTAGTCAAACTCTGAAATAAGAAAAAATGAATAAAAAATAAAAATAATAGTGAAAAAATCTGCATTTAATAAAATTTAAAAAATTAAAAAAGCATTTTAAATTATAATAGTTGTTATATCATAACTGAATCAAAATTATTATATACAAACAATTATTGATGTTGACATGGCATATATCTAAATGTAAATTTGATAAATGGATATAAGACGAACTGGTAAAGGAGAATGTTGTTCCTTTGACTGATTTCTAACCATACTCTTTTATATATGCCATGTAAGTTTAAAGCTTTGTTACGAAACTGACCTTAATAATCTTTGCTTAGTTTTATAGTTTCAAAGTTTTTTAAAAGCCCTATAATTTTAATTATAGCATTTCTATTTATCCTTTTAAATCCTTTCTTGATGATAACTAATATATACAACTTAGTGCTGTATTTTTGGCCTAAAATTATAATAAAAATTAATATAAATGCGAAAATGATATTTATTACCAAAAAATGATAAAAATGTTATTTTTTATTAATTTTCCATACTTTCGTACATAAAAATAAATGATCTACAAGAGTCTCAAGTTTTTAAAAGCATAATCATTATGTTATATTAATCTTTATTAAACTTCACTGTTTGCAAAAAAAAAAAAAAAAAAAAAAATCCATGGTTTTTAGAATTAATTTTTCAAAATTTTAGAAACATCATTTTGGTTTCAATATTTCTGAAGATAAATGCTTGTGGATGTTTTTGATAGCTATGATTTACTTTTGGATTTTTTTTCTTTCTATCTGCTTGCGAAGATCACCACATTAACAGAATGAAATACAGAAGAAAATGATATGTTTATAGTGACAAGGCTTTCAGTCAGAATCTGCATTGATAAACCTGCAGATATTGAATCATGAATATGAACTAGATGAAGAAAACAAAAACTGATAATAGCAACCTCCTAATTAAACTTCTCAATAGTACATCTCTAATCCACAGAGAGACGAGAAGCAGAAAATTTATTTCAGGCTCCCAAATATATTTAACTGCCCCCTATAACAGTGATTTTTAAAACAGCGAGTGAATAATAGTCTTGCAATAGACTATATAATCAAGAATCAAGTAGAGATGATAGATATAAATCTATCATCTACCATACAATCCGCACCCTACAACCTCGAAAAAATGATCTTCAATCATTTATCCTTAGTTTCCTCTAAATAAGAAACACTATAAATTTGACTTGATCAAAGGTACAAAATTATACAGCATTATATTTAATTCTCTATGACTAATTTTGCTAGAAAAAGAAAACTTGGAGTTGGCTCGAAACATCTATATTAGTCTGTTTATAATAAGCATACATTAATAACTGAACTGTATTCATGGCATTATTCAGAGTAAACGTTCTGTGTTATATTAGAAATTTCATAAGGGAAATATTATAATAATGATATCAGATAAATAATTAAATTAAGTATATTATTGAAACAGAAAAAACTTATATTAATTAATTGGTAATTGATCTTTGCTTCTAAAGATAAAAATTTCAAAAATTTATCACCAGTTACCAGCGCATTCGGAAATGATGGTCAGTACATTTGGGCACAAGAAGAAGACTTTTTTCCCTATCAAAAAAATAAACTATATATCATATATTTATTGTCATTTTATTAAAGTTTTTACATGAATCTGCATTGTGAAAGGTCTATCACAAAGATTTGACGTTGCTATAATAAATGGTTTATTTGTCGAAAATTTCCTTGATAATTTCAGAGAAATAAACCAGTTAAGAGAAGTTAAATGAAATAATTAACTTCTAAATCTTAACTTACAAAAATAATTTCATTCAACCATTTAATCAAAGGAATGACTTTTTAAGAATAAATTCTTCCTTTTATATATATATATATATATATATATATGTGTGTGTGTGTGTGTGTGTGTGTGTGTGTGTGTGGGTGGGTGTGGGGGTGTGTGGATGTGTGTGGGTGTGGGGGTGTGTGGGTGTGGGGGTGTAATAAAATTTACTAAAATAAAATCAGATGAATTTTATTAAAAAATTCTTTATTTTTGTTTTGAATAATATTTTGAAGTTGCAAGTAGATATATATGTAATATGATCACACGCATTTGATTTAGGAAAACGTATGTTTTAAAGAAAATTTATATCTTGTAATATTGGTAATTTTCATTATATTGATATGTTTCTTATTTCGCACAGAAATGAGCTCTTATATAAACAAGCAATTATAATTAATATTGATTTTTAGTCACAGAATAAGATACTGCCAAAACATGAATTTGTTTAATTCCTTTTTGACTATTTTTATATTTTCAAACTGTGAATTATGTCGAATTCAGGAAGTCACATCGGTTAAAAATTAAAAAAAAAAATATTTGGTTGTAGTTTCGATTCAGAATAAAATTTACACGAAAAAAGATTTGAAGTATCGAAATTCCTTTTAGAACTTGACATATTCCAACAATATTACTTATTTCAAAGTTCACCTAACTTCGTCAAGTATCCAACGAAGAATTTTCAGGCAGAAGTTCCACTAAAGGGTTAAATACAGATGCAAAATTATACTTTATAAAAAAAATTGATTCTGTTGAAATTTTAACTTGATATATATGACAATAAAGAATTGATATAATTGATAAAACGGTATTGTTTCTCTAGCTAGACCAGTTCATTTCATGATAGTATAGCGAGGTACTCACATTTCAGTTATTTGATTTAAATCTTATGTACAAAATAAAATCATGTTTTACTTTAAATTTAAAAAATCATTCTTTTAATGAAAATGATATCAATGAGTCGAATAAATACATCTTTAATAACTCTAACTGCATTTAATGTTCAAGAAGATTGATTTTATGCTACGTCATATTAGTATGATTCCTTTTTGATTTGTGTTTATTAAAGAATAGTAATTATTTAGCAGGAAAGTTTGAAATATTCATAAATCATTTAAGAAAATATTTTTTTAATTGTTGGAAACATTTAATCCGTTTTATTTATGTTAAGTTTATAAGAAAAGTAATGTAATTTAGACGCCACATTTAACAAAAAAATGATAGACAGGGTCCAATTAACTATATTTCATACATACAGCGGTTTTTCAAGACATTCTTGAATGAAACAAAACAATGATTTTTTTATTTTGGTTCTTATTGCTGAAATTTAATTTTTTTATCTCTTTAGTGAAAAAAATTATTTATTGTCATTTATTTAAGATATGTTAAAAAATTTACTTTTTTAAGACAAGAGTTGTTATATTTATGCTTATGATCAATAAAAATGCATTCCTTTATTTAAAAAAAATGTTTTATATTTAGTTTTTAAAATCATTTATGCTACTAGTAATGTGTAATAAAATTAAATAATGAAGTTATTTATTATTAATTAAATAATAAAAATATTTACGTTAACAATATATTTTGTTGTTCAATTGTTAGTAATCTCATTGACTTACAAATTTAAAGTTTTGACTTTATTTTTTAAAATCATTATTTGGATAAAATGTAGTCAAACAAGTGAAAAAAAAATATTTTTAAAAAGCTCAATTCTATATATATGCTATTCTATAATTGGTTACATATTTTGAATGGTAATAGTAAAAGATAAATCCATGAGACCTAGGAAAATGCAGTATTCAGCAGAAATCAAGGTAAAAGCGCTAAAAAATTTCACGATATTTAATAAATAAAAGAATTTACTTTAAAAATTGCTAAAACTGTTATCATAACTTTTTATTTTCTGTATAATAACTATCACTTCTAGTATAAAAAGGCGTTAATTTCTTATTTTTGAAATTTATTGTTATAATATATGCTCACTTTCTTTGTTAGTATGCATACAGATAGAAAAAAAAATTAAAAAAGTTGCGTTAAATTTCAGTTAAAACCATCAAAAGTTGGACAGAAAACATCAGTTTTGAAATAGAGCATGGAGATACACGGGGGTCCAGGAGTTTCCAGGGGGGGGGGTCCAGGGGGGGTCCAGGTTTTTTTTTTTTTCCAGGGGTTTGTGTAATACAGCGCAATACAAGAGGTTCTTTGTCAATATTTTTTTAATCAAAGAAAATATCTACTAGATAAGATATACAATAGATATAAACAAATAGGAATCTAAAATAAAATAATAATTTATGAACTATAAAAATGTGGTTGCTTAAAAAAAATTAAATTACTGTATAAATCATTGTTTCTTTTAATGTTTCTATAAAACACCAGTGAAATATAATACTCCTAATCTAGTAATGTAAATGTAATTATTTCCAGAGGCTGCAGTTCCAAATAGCTTTAGGAAATTTCTCATTAAACGAGATAAAAGCGTAAAATAATCCTGAGGCACTTCCAATTTCAAGCTTTATCAAATCTCCAATTGCTGACAGTACACATCTAAATGTAATTTTCATTATTGAATTACTTCCCAAACTGAATAATTCAAAAGGGAATAAATTCTAATAATATTTATTTTATCGCTAAGTGTAATACTTATTATTGCTGAAAATGTAAATAAGGAAAATAATAGAATTTGAGAAATAAAAATTGCATATTTGGGTTTTTTTACAATCCGCATTAGAGAGTTGTTCACCACTTCAAGTTGTAGACGAAAAGCAAATAACAAGAAATTATATTTTAAATTTGAAACAAACAATATACTTCTGTATTTTTGTTAACACTCTTGAGGATGTAATTTACATTTAAACCGAAATTTCTCATTTTCTGAGATACTGTTTTGCAGTCTTCATGTTATTTTTACTGTATCAATCCGATGCTGTGAAAAAATGTCATCAAAATCCAGTTGTACTTATTTGGGTTTTTCTTGGTAAATAATGCAAAATTATAAAATGTCTAGTTTTCAAAATGTTGTAAAACTTCAAATTATTTTAAAAAAGAATATAAATATACATTTTTTCACATTTTTAAAGCTATTTTAACACTATTAATTATTTTGCTTCCTTAATTTTATGTAAATTACAGTTTTTACTTAAAAGCTTGAATTATTTAACACTTTAATTTTTTTTAAATTTTTTTCGTGATAATATTGTTCGAGCTCTTCAATAAAGAATTTTACGTTTCATAAATGATCTATTCATTCAAAATCATATCATTTTGTACTTATACAGCATAAAAGAAAAGTATCAGGATTGCTATTAAGAATATAGTGTGCATGAAGTAATTTAAAACTCCAGCACTTGAAAGAAAAGGAACTGTGTAGCTGTCTAACTGTAAACAAGTGGAAATGTAATTATAATATCAGTAAAAAAATACTCTAATATTAAGCAAATGAAGAAAGATGTAAAAGTAATTCCTTTTGCAAGTGATTAATTGTAATTATTTAACTATTAATACAAGAAATGAAAAAAAATCACAATTTTAATCAATTTATCATAGTTTAATAGTTTATTATACCCTTACGCCTCGTGAAAATTATTTGCGTTCAAATGATAACAGTATTATTTAAGCTGGCATCTATTTCCTCACATTTTCATACATGACTGATGGCTAATTGACTGAAGAACCGGGTTTTGATCCCACCCAGTTCCGATGCCTTCCAGCCTCTATACTTCAAAAGAAATAATGTCTAAAAAACGAATTCCTAATCGAATTGCTTACAAAGCAAAAAGAATGATAATTTGTGTATTTGACAACTTAATGCTGGATAAATTTGCGTCTTCATCCAATAAAAAGTGTTAGTTAGTTATTTCTTATCAAAACTACATTTTTACAACCTTTTGTGATTAATAAGGTGGCAATGATTTAGTAGCAAAAATTGCATTTTCAATTTCAAATAAAATTAATAGATGGCTGCATAATACTTTTAATATCATGTTTTCGCAATGAAAAATTCTTTATTTTCACCCTTGAATATAAATTTGTTATTAAATAAAATTTATCAATAAAATAAAAGAAAACCACCTCTAAATTCAAGAAGCTATTGATTGCAAATTTTATTCTTTAGAAAACTCTTTTATAAAGATTAAAAGAATAATTATCTCATTTCGAAGACAAAACATTTATTATTCAACTTGCTAATACTTTTTTTTTGGAAAATATTGGCGATGGAGTCATCATCGTATATCGTGATTTTCATGGATCTATATACAGGTGGTTATCAAAATAATTGAAACATCTTAGATTTATATAGTATCCTTTATTAGTATGATACACGATCGCCTTTGGCGTGTAATACAGCTTGGATTCGCCAAGGAATCGATTCATACAAGTACTGAATAGTGTTTAGAAGAATATTGTACCATTCTTCCTGGAGATATTGTGAAAGTTCTGAGAGAGAGGCTGGTGGAGGATATCGATTCCATATTGAACGCTCTAAAATAGACCATAACGGTTAAATTATATTGAGGTTGGGTAAGTGTGCGGGCCAAGGCAGATGTTTAACTTCATCCTCTGGTTCATCAAACCCTGATTGGATAAGTCTTGCTGCATGGATAGGTGTGTTATCATCATGGAAAATTTCATCTCTTGCAGGAACAAAGTTTGCATCATAAGATGGACCAGGTCTGCTAAAATTTCTCTATACTTCTCCCTAATGATATTTCATTTCTGAGTAACGATTAGTCCAGCAGACATGGCTGCCTATATCATCCACCTTCATGCTGAAAGGAGACAATCACGATCATACGTTTGTGCAAGTGTTCTCCAAACGTGCACCTGTTCTGTTGTAGGTAGATTGGTGAAACAAGATTAGTCGGACCATATTACTATCTTCCACTTATCAATCGACCAGGTTCTGTTTGTGTGACACCACTGTAGACGACGTTTACCATTAACATCTGTGACAAGTGGCTTAGGAATTGCTGTTCTGCCATAAATGTTCTGTTTATGAAGATGCCTTCTAACTGTAATCACAGACACTGGAGAATTCAGATGAATATTGAGCTCTGTGGTCACTTTTGTAGCAGTTATTCGCTTTTCAGACATTAAAATCCGCTTCGGTCTCTTTCTTTGAGCTTCTGTTTCCGCCCACTGTTTTACTTTGCTGGGCTTGTCTTGCCGTCATATGCTGTCATGACTTTAGACACCGTAACTATAGAAACGCCTAAAAATTTATCACATTTACTACAGCTAGACGGGATCCTACAATTTGATACTCTTTGAAAATCTAAGAGCTCCGACAGTTTAAGCTTTTCAAAAAAAATCCAAGAATTACAGAACATCAATAACGGTAACACATACTACCAGAATATATACATTGCTATTTATAAAAAATAACCGGTGGCTATTATTATTATTTGTGACTATTATTATATTTACAAATCACATTCAAAAATGTCTCTTTTATTCTCAGGTTTTTCCATTATTTTGAAAACCACCTGTATTTTACTACTATTAAAACATCTTACAAAACAACGGTAAACTCTTTGGAATCCAGTATGAATTTAGAGTTCATTTTTATCTCGAAAATACAAACTTTTTCACAGCCAGAAGCTTAAAAGAGTATTACAATCAAAATTAAGTTATGGTAATTGATATGGTTAAATTGAAACTTCATCATTATCGATTCTTGAAATTCATAGCGAAGTTTTGAAAAACATGAAAGCTAATTAACTCTAATCCAAGACATTCTGAGATATATTGGAATCCAATAAGGTTTCACTAATCATAAACTTCCTTTTGTTGGATTAATAACAGCTATCCTTCAGCATTGAATTACAGGGACATAGATTTTGATTCAGATTTACCGCGGTTACGATAACTTTATCTATAGCTGTCACAAACAGATCCGTTTACTCACGCAGCGTGAAATTGAACAGCGTTTTGTCGCTGAATTTTCCAATGGCTGAAATTCATCCCAAGGTGCTCTATAACTGAACTGAGAATCTCAAAAATAATCAGGAAATAATTTGCTGTCCAGTGTTCGCTGGAGTCGATAATCCAATTAATTATTAATACATTTTATCTGGGATACAGCAAACTAATTTTACATTACAGAATTGAATCGCACTCTTTTTAAAAGAACCAAGCTCACTTTAATAACTGCTGTTATGAAATAAATTTAGCAATAGGTTTGCTAATATTCCGTCGAATTCATTCTTTTCGAAGATCAATAAAATCGTCAAATCACAATATTTCATTTGCGCTTAACTATTGGTTCTTAAAAGAAATTTTTAGATATTCACCATGTTTTGGTATTTGGAACAGTTTTTATCGGCAATGTTTGACTCGAGAATTATACTGTATATTTTTCTGAAATTATATATGTTATTTTGCCAAAGAAATAATTCCAGTGTTTAGACAAGTGATTGGGACAACGTTAAGTACCTCAAGACATACTAATATTCTTATAATTATTGAAATATTAATGAAGGAATGAGATAAAATATGCCATGTAAATAGAAGATACAGTACATTGTTATTTCAAAGAGTAAATGCCCTTTTGCTTAGCTTCCGATTGGCAGCCTTTTTTTAATTATCTATACTAATTTATATTTAAGGAATGTGCTGGCTACTTCAGAATTGCCAAAATTTTGTATAGTGTGTTAAATTTAAAAGAAGCCACTTAAAATGACAAGCTTAAAACTTCTACATTAAAACATTATGAAGACATTAACGAATGATTGCAACCCTAAACAATAATTCAACATATAAGGCGAATCTGATGAAATCGTGTCTCAAGTCGGCACTCATCTATCTCAAATTAGATGATTCAGTGAGGTTAACGACACATTAGAGGTTTAAAAAAAAGGTTGATTTGCGATTAACTCTGTAAGCCTGAAACATCATCATACGATGAGGCTAACATCTCAGTATTACTTCTTCTCAGACCCTTTGAGAAAACTACCGGCAAGCTGACGTTTGACACGAAAAGATTTAACGTATATAAGCTAGTTTGAAAGAAGGTTCTTTGGTAAAATTCGGTCCGGAAATCACGAGATTATTGGGTTTGAAATACGGTGTGAAGTCATAGTTGCTATATTCTACTTTTTTTGCAACAACTGAAAGGCTTATATAAAATTGAATTAAATATGTTGTAAGGAAAATAACTCTACTCATGCATGTTTGTGTCATGAGCGTGAAGTATTACAACTATATATTATATATTTTAACATATATTAATATTAATAATTAACACTTGATGCCATAGAGTTGAAATAGTGAGTAGATGGATTGCAACCCTACACTGGTGTAAAACAAGATAAAATCACTTGACTTATTGCTAGAACTTGCATTCGCTATAATCGCATTCTCCTTCCTCCATTATATTTCAATGGCAGATTATTTCTCGCTTTTAACTATTAAATTTTATTATTTTTTATTTAAGCCATGACTACCTTTTGCTGTGATTTTAGATTCAAAGAAAAACCTTCAAAGGATAGTCCTGTATCATTTCACATTTATGTACGATGAACATATGCTATTTATATCCATTTAAAATCAATTTAAAATTTCGTAACGTCGATCAATTAGTGATTTTGATATTAGAAATGAATTATATTTCATAGTTTGGTTTAGTTGCATTTAATTAACCACAGGTCATATGATTCATGTCGGGTACCCTTGTTTCGAGAAGAAACAAGAGACTTGCTCAATTCAATTATATCTCATCTCTATGCTTGAGATGGAATCTTATTTAAAACACTTTCCAAAAATAAAACACTCCTCAGAAAATAATTTTGTAAATGTTTCTTTATATTAAGGATTTGTAATGAAATGAGTATATGCATTACGCTGGATGAAAGGCATTTGCTATTTAGAATATTTAACACGCAATAAGGACACAGGTACGATATTTCTTCCTTGAAGAAACTAGAACCTTTGCAAAATGAAATCGACTCTGACATGAGCTCATCGCCGGTCCTAATCTAAAAGTTGAAAATAATGACTTAAACTCAATACTAATGGTGCCAGAAAATCTTAAAATACTAAAAGACGTAATGATGAAAATTGACATTTTTTTTTCCAGTCAAAAGTGTTTGCCTTTCTTCTGTTGTATGACGCTCATTTCGAGGAATACATTTTCTCAAAGTGTTGACTTGCTGTTAGTAAAACAGGATTGCAAATGTAGAGGAAGATGAGAAGAAAGGAAGGAGATTGACCACCTGTGGCTTAAGGCCAACCGCTTCGAAAAGAATGCTAGTTCGGAGAATTTGTCAGTAATATATGGATGGATTATGTTGAAGACAGCAGTCGGCCACAACAAATCTTATTGATATTGTTTCGTTTAGTGGCGGTGAGTTGGTAAACTGTACACAAGAAGAAGGCCTTTGCTAGTAAATCAGGCAAAGGAACGTGAATAAAAAAAAAAAAATAAGGCCATTACGTTTATTCGTGATGCCCTGGATCGTCATTCGATACCTTAACGCAACTTTAATCGCAAGGGAAAGGCATTAAATTTATTTTTAAAAATATTTACAAAAAAATATATATTTCGTAGGAAGATTATTATGATTCATAGACCTCCATCCATAAAACAAAATTTGTCATCAAACATCTCATTAAATTTTCATAACTGTATAGAAAAAGAAAAACATTTCATTAAAAATGAAGCTTTTTAATCAAATATTTCCATGTAAGTACTTCAATATTAAAAACAGTTCCGATGAGCAGGTATTGATAGTATGCCTGTTTTATCAACCCCAGGAGCTATTTATATGATTAGAAATTATATTTTGGCAATTTATTGGGAATAAAAACTAAACAGATGAAAAAATAATAGTTATTCATCCTTTAAAATGAAAACTGATATTGCTTATAAATAAAACAGAAATGTGTGAATCATTCAAGGTGAATAATGAATTTAAAAAATAATCCGTGTATTTTAACAAGCATAATATTTTCCAGAATACTTTTCGAGATGATACGAGATTTTTTAAGATGATTTTTTGAAGCAATTAATATTCGAATACCATAAGAGCTTTTTAGGAATTAAAAAATAATCCAGAATGATTAAAAAATAAAGATAAGTTCTTTTCTTTTTTTCCCATCTCTGTGTACTTTTAGAATACTTATTTTTAGATTAATTCCTGTTTTCAAGGTTACAACTAATGGAATGCTATCCAATTAATATTTATTTTCTTTGTGTGCCCAAGGGAGATGATCATTTTATTTTTTATGCTATATTCATAAATTATAAAATGAGATTTTTTTTCTTTATTCCTTTTTTGCTCTGATAATCTGATCTTTAGGTTTATTCACTTCTTTAATTATGAATATTTACCATGACAAGAGTTTGAAAGAATTCATTAAGAGTTAATATTCCTATTATTCAGGTTTAACCTACGAAATGTTGGCATGCATCATCTTATAAAGCGTAAATGTAATATCTTATAAAGCGTTTAAAACGTCTTATGAAATAAAGCAATTCGTCAATTAATAAAATTCGTCATAAAATATATAAAAATTTGTGATAAAATTTATTAAAAAAAAACACCTGTAGTTGAGCAGAAATGAGAACAAGGGGTATATAATTCCTTGTCACCAGGCATATAGAAAGTAAATGTTAGTGTCTTTTTGTCACTTTTTAAATTAAAATTATAGAGAAGATGGAAAAAAAGGATATTATATCTTGGAAGCCCTTTACGAAGTCACGGATAACAAATGGGAAAAAAATTATATTACATCTCAAGCGACATTTATTTTTGCTACATCACTGAATATTGGTTATATTATTTTAACAGAAAATGCTTCGTTAACGTATTCAACAACATGTTGGATAAAATAAAATAAGAAATTTAAAATTCATTACGCATTAAGAAAGAATAGAGAAACATAGGTAGCAAATTATCTTTCATTACTAGTAAAGAAAGAGATTATAAATGGTCACACATTCTTAAGATCGCTGTGTTGAATTAAATTCGGGATTGATTACTTTAAAGACTTATCAACTGCATTCTTTCTATATAGATTTGTCTTTACATATTTATAGGACTTTCAAACACTATATTTGGACTATATAGGACTATATAGGAAGACTATATAGGACTATATTTGATCAAGAAACTCAAGTTTTCAACTTTTATATACTGATTGCACATGCTTATGATCAAAAAGACATATATTGACGCTGTATGATAGTATTCTTCTCTATTCTAAAGCTGCATCTATTACAAATTTCGTGCAAGTAATCCTCACATGTCATTGATCACATCATCTGCATGTTTCTGACTATGAGGAAATCGTAATAGGTACTTTTAGATATTTTATTGAGTTGCGAAAAATTTTACATTTCTTACTTCACATGAAGAAACGCATATTAGTCAAAGAAATAAAGATAATTCTTTCAGAATGTTTCTTCTAATTACGATTTTAAATAACTCTTTATTACAAATAGAACATGTATATTTCTTTAAGTATAGAAATATTCTGACTACTTGTATTAAATCCGGATGATTTATCATTACCACATATAGCTTCAATACATGCAGGCATAGATTTCATATGTTTCGACAATGAGTTTGAATGCTAGGTGTATCAAATATCTAAACACAAATCTATAAATTCCTGTAAATTGCAAAGCAGTGGATCGTGAGTTCTAGGAAGGTATCCTATGATATTCCACAAATTCTAGAATTGGATTAAATTTCGGAGAATTTAGGGACTAGGCCAGC
>JAPMOR010010123.1:42164-61423 GCA_026543865.1 Argiope aurantia | reverse complement strand
AATGTCTTGATTTGAGAATGGTGTGGTCGTTATTTAACCTTAACATTGAATCAATGTGATTCTTAATTTTTACAAAAGGTTACAGAAAAAAAGGACTTTCATTTGCATAATATTTGAAGTTAATAATTCAGTTATCATATTCAATATTATTTTCGACTGTTTTCTTTTATTATAGACACGGACGCCCTAATTTATTTAAATATTTTTTTTCATATCTTCTGTTGGTAAAAATTTCTATTAGTTAGTTGATTTTAGAACAATATGATCGTTACTTAACCTTAATAATGCATCAATAATATTCTTAATTTTTACAAAATATTACAGGAAATAAAGGGCAATCAGTTCCATAATATTTGAAGGTAATGATACAATTATCAAATTCAATAACAGGTTCAACTGTGCCTTTGCATGATAGATACAGACGCTCTAATTTATTAAGAGATATTTTGTTTCATATTTTTGTGAGTAAAATATGACAGATCTGAAGATACATATCACAAATGTAAAACATGTCATATTTTAAACGTTGGAATTTCAAATGTTTTAATTAATTTAAATAAAATTTTGAAACATATTTTTGATAATCATTCAATAAGATTTATAATAAACTTAATTAGTATCATAACAAGTGGAAATTAATTATTACGAATAAAGATAAAAGGAAAAGAAACTGTGCTTGCATAATAATTCTTTCTATAGCCATCATTTTAAATTTCGTTCTCCATGTTTATTGATATAATTACAATTGTTTGCATATATAAAAGAAGCATTACAGATTAAATGCAATTTTTTCTTTCCTTTTTTTGTCATATAAAATGTAAACAACTGTTTCTTTATTTTCCAAGTAATTCTGGTAAAGCAGTTTTATTCATAAATATTGTACGATTTATTTTTCTATATTATGTTTCTGAGTGTATTTGCTTTTCAGTCACAATGTCTCTTCCGTTACAAAGACGTTAGCAACATAAAAAAAAAACAGGAATTTTATCTTAAAAGTATAAGAATTTTATTTTTCAGTTTTTTTTAATTTTTCGTTCATATAGTTTGTACTACTAGCATAGATTTTTAATGAAACAATTGTTTTAAAAATAATAGGTATTTTTAAATAATAATTATTGGGAAAATAATTTTTAAAAGTTGCAACACGTGCAGTTTTATTACAAATTCATCAAGTATATATAAATTTTGTGTGCTGAAGAACAACGTAATATTATTTACTTGATGAATTGAACTTGGTGAATAAATTTATACAATTAAAAAAAATTCTTGACGAAAGTTATATCTACAAAACTATAGGCTTAAATAAGATATTTCTTCAATAGCTGAGCGTTAGACACAATAAGAAACAAAGAAGTCGTATCATTAGCCAATTGACGCATGATTGTCATTTCTTCTCAACATTTTACGCATTTCTCAACCATTTTTTGTCACTTTTAAAAAATTTCTCATTGATGCCTTTCTCATTTTAATATTGTAGATATGTAAAGATTTTCCAGCCACCAGAAAAAAATACATTTTATTTTGTGACAGCTTGCAAAAAATGGCTTCAAGTGGAATGAGTCAATTCACTTGATTGTCTCTGCCATATTTTTGATGTGATTGCATTGTGAAAACCAGTGGGATTGGTCTCCCTAAAACCATCTCTCATACTCTATGAAAAATTTGTCCTACCAGAGAACACCTTGCATGAGATTATCGTACAATAATTAACGTAATATTAACTTTTGGCGTGAATTTAGCATTTTTACTGAATCTACATTGTCATCTTTGACGAGTTTTTTTTTTTTTTTTTTTTTTTTTTTTTTTTTTTTTTTTTTTTTTTTTTTTTTTTTTTTTTTGCGATTAAACCCTGGCATGCGTTGGGCCGTGGAGGCTTGGTAGTAAGATCTGGGCTCTTGAGACTTAGGGTTTCAGGTTCGAGGCTCGATTCCACCGAAGAACTATCGTGTAAGGGGGTCTGTTGCATGTTAAATCCGTCAGGACCAAAGGTCCTCCCGCTGGTGTGGTGTGGTGAGGAGAGAGGGGTGCCAGCTCAGGTGTCGCACTCGTCATCTCCCCGCGGTTCAAAATTATGAGATACGTCCAGAAATAGCCCTATTGTTACTCTTAAAACGGGACATTAATATAACTAAACTGGCATGCGTTAATAGCAACCGATAATCGAATTTGTGCTATTGACACATTTTTCTCACGCTATTGAAACAAAACTGCACATGTAGTCAAAATATCCAATACCAAATTTGATATGTTTAAATCATTGCGTTTTTCAATTATAGGAGTTACATATTTTTGAAAGTACAGACCGATATACAGTCAACCTCTAATTGCATTTGTCTGAAACTTTGACAGGTGTCTATATTATGCAGTTTTGTACTTTTCAAATTCCACAAAACTAGATCTTGTTTCGGTTTCATCGCCAGATGAATAATGTAGTGTATGCTGTTAAGTCTGAAAGAAGATGGCAATCTGATGTTAAATTTTGAGTGAACGTTAAGTAAGGCGCAGCGAAGGATAATCAAAACAAATTGCGAATTACTCACTTTTAATTTTGGAAGAAATTGTTTGAAATGAATATGGTAACATATTTACTGAATTCCTAGAAAATTCAAGTTTTCTTTTTTCTTTAAGAATGGCATTAGGTTTAGATTGTCAAGATTCGCATATAAAAAGCACCTGATATATATTTTATTGGATGTCTAGACCCTCACCTTTTTTGATAGGCGTATCAGTTACTTAAAATGATTACTTAAGACGAATATAGTTATTAAGTAGGTGATATCATCTTAGAAGAAAGCAAAGCTAACTCATGCAGGAATCAAATTAATACATTACCTTTAACAATATATATATTCAGTACAAGGAAGAGACAGCGTAGACACCGAATTCCAGCAAACTTGCATAGAATAATTTAAGGAATTATATACTTTTCCTCAAACGTTTGCCATATTCATATGAACAATTCAACAATGACTGATGTTTGAAGTTTAACATTTAGTACATATTTAATAAATGTTTGAAATTGAAAATGCAGTCTTCATTATACGACTCCATCAAAATCATTGTTTGGAATCAATCATGCATAAGTTTTCAAATAATCTTACTTTGGTAACACTATTTTACCCATGGAAAGCTTTTTAGGCATTTTACTTCAGAAAAATTGCATAAAAAGAAAGTATTATAATACTTTTAAAAAACTGAGATAATGCATCAATCAAAACTAATATAATCACTTTAATTTACTTAAAAAATAGCAAAAGAAAAATAATTATTTATCCAAGATTTAATCGTTTTCAAGAAAAATCTGTTTTATGACCTTATTATTTTATCTTAAATGTATTCTGATTGGGCAAAAATAGCTATTATTAATAAAGTTATTAATACTTAGAAATAATTTTCTAATGCAAATAATTTTAAAATATATCCTGCATTTTTGCAAAGTTTCAGTACCATTTTCTTCTGATAAATGAATTAGTTCTTAGCTACCGCATTTGTCTCAGAATGTATTTAAATTCATACTTACAAGAACATCAATTTTCTAATCATTATTCGAATATATCCTTCAAGAAAATCTTATCCTTTGGACACTACAGCATTTCGAAATGCAAAATTTATGACTTAAGAGCCACAATTCTACGTTCAGAAATTTTCTAATTCATGAAAGCTTCAATGAGTTTATGAAACTCAGCTTATTAACGACAGCAAACAAAAGAATGTAGACTCAATGCATGTACTTAACCCTCATAGAGCACGGAAGGCAAGCAATTATCTTTCACAATTTATTCCAAACTCCATTCATTAATTAATTAGTGTTGGATGACTACTAATGTCACCGTGGTCCCAAATGGTAACACTTATTGTAATGAAGGCCCTAAAGAGGAATTAATGAGCCCATTCTATTTTTGCTGAAGAATTTCGTACCCCAATGTCGTGGATATGTTGTCATTTGGATATGCAATGAATAACACCAGAGTAAATATAGAAAAAGCAAGGCACTTAATAATGTTGTCAAAATGTGTATTCGTTATTTTGTAATTATCTTCAAGAAATTTGTTTTCCTTTGATAAATGTTAGAGAAAGATAATTTGAAGTTTGAGAAGAGTCTGCAAAATTGAAATGGACGAGTAATTTTGCACATATATTGCTTTCAGTTATCGGAATTTGTTTCAATAATGAGGTTATAGTTAGATTTCCAGGGTGTATACCAATATAAATGTACTTTTTCATAACAGATGATTAGTGTCAGAAAGTAACATCATGCAGAAAAATTCAGGCAAAAAGAATGATGATTTTAAGTATTCTTGATGAGATTAATTTGAAGATACTGGGGGTATAGACCGAAATAAAAAAGTAAAAAAAGTTAAATTCATTTTCGAAATAAAATGTAGGAAAAATAAACAAAGAATTATTTTTTATTTCGCCTCTATTAGTTTACTAATTAACCGAAAATGTAGACTTTTATCAGAAATATAGACTTAAATATTTGGTGTCCTCATAATATTATTCAAATGTTTTAATATGCCTTATTTAGTCAGTAAGGTTTTATTTCATTTAATCATTAAGGTAGGCATTCCTATTTTCAGTTTTTCCTCGTAATTGGCTCTTTAAGTGATCGGCTGATTCACCGAGATCGAGAATTGCAAAATTTTTCAATTCATTGTTTAGTTCGCTTGTTCTTGATAGCTTCAACAATAAATTAACTATTAAAATTTTGTTTTTTCTTGGGAAATATACAATTGCACAAGTTTCCAGAATAAAATACCGACAAAATAATTTCATCTTCACATATATTAAATAATTGTAGTGGAATAAAACAGGATTAAAAATTATGCTGTAGTCAAAACTCAAGAATTTGAAAAATATCTTTACCTGATAATTGTTGTTATAAGAGATTTTTTTCAGAGCATTATTTGTCATGAATATTTTTATGTAAAATAATCATTTTATATTCACTTGTGTACAGTAAATATTCATTTTTAATGGCTGTTGTCAATAGCATACTTTCTTAAACAGTGTGTCAACATTTGGCATCTATTTTTTTTATTATTATTAATAATAAAGAATTTTGTCCGTGGCCGCTTTTCTTGCTCATTTTTATTCGACAGCACTCATGTGGATTTAAAATAGACAATAATATTACTTTATATTATTATCATATTCAAAATATCTGAGCATAAATAAAATATATATTTTTAAAAAAATCATTCTCTTATCACAAATCTGAAATCAGTAGAGTTAAATAAAGCAAAAAAAAAAAAAAAAACTCTGTAGCTAACAAAACTGAGAAATTAAAAATTATTTTTATCCGATAATAATTACCATACCATTATTGAATCATAGTTCTGGCATATAAACAATTACTAACAATGCATAACACATATAGTTATAAATGTAACATCAAGAAAATAAAACATGAAAAAAACATATACATTTTACCAAATGGATAACTATTTTTAGTGATCTTTATGCTCTTTCTTTCATTACTCTAATATTATAAAATGTGTACTACAAATATTTGACGTTGTTATGATGACCAGTTTATTCCTTTAGAATCCTCTGACAAAAAAAGAGAGTTGAATTTAGATTACTTTTGCATTGAATTGAAAGTAATTTTGCTCGAACATTTAATCATTGGAATGACTGTCTGAAATGAAAACCCTATGAAAATTCTTTGAAGCAACCTCTTCAGACATTAATGTACTGTTTCCAATGAATTTTCAAGACATCAAAATAGGCTTTAAAGGGGTTTTATTAGAAATCTCTTTAAAATCTATTATGAATTTTCTTTTATCGAATTGATGGTCAGAAAAGGATGGCACACAGAGGCAATTTCAATCGTGGAAATAAGAAAAAATTACAGCACCTTATCAAGCGAATATGGAGCTTGTATAGTCTCATGTAATGGTGTCTTGGTCAAAACGTTGTGAATAATAATGGCCCTATGAAAAGACCTATCGTCGAGAGGCAAACCCTCTGCAGATTTTCCTGTTTTTGAGATTTTCCATAAAGGGACTTATTTAATTACATTTCCAAATGTAAAACGGCAATAATTGAGCACCAGTTCTCTTATATAATATTTAATGATTAGATAAAGCGGATGGATTTCGGTTTTCTAGAGCTTGATTTTTCTCTGACAGATTATTTAAGTCCTTCCTACATTTTATATCTCTCAAATACACTTATTTGTGATAAGAAGTCGTTAAAGTTGTTAAAAGCTTTTCGCAACATTTCGAATGCTTTTATCGCAAGAATTTCTTTACACATACAAACTGTAATGTTTATTATTTCCTCAAATGCATTCGCCATTTTTTGCTTTAAAATAAAATGCGCTGTGTTAATTTACTGTGTTACTTTTTCCTGATTTCCATATACCATCTCAGTTGGACTGTGATATATCGGCCATTTTTTGAATCATTCTTTTAGTGGGAAAAACAATCTAAAGACTCTCTAAACATATTCCTCAAACCGCATTTTTGTTTCGAGCAATGCCATTTTATTATGATTTTTTTGAAGTTCATACGAATTTATGGCACACCCTCTATTTTAATCCAATTAAGATCTCAGCTAATTTAGGCAATAAAATTCTGTAAATTCTTCATTACTAAAATCGCCTAATTGGAACTGGTGATATTCTGCTGCTATTCTTACTAAACTGATTAATTTAATGAAGATAATAGTCAAGTTCTGTTTGTTAAATTACTTGCTTTGAATCGTACTATTAGATGGCTTATTTGTGGAATAAATATCTGCTTTTATGTTTAAAAGCCAACTTTATTTTTAATTAAATAACTTTTTACGTTTCTCGAAAAAAGAAACGATATGAATAAAAGGCAACTTTAGTAATGCTTTTTAAATTAACCAGACCCAGATTTTAAGGTGTTTTTTTTTCTACGATGGTTTGCTATGACATGTCATAATATTTTTTAAAAAAAACATGCTGATGTGTGTTAAAGAATACCATCTAATTCTTAGATGGTTACTTTGAAAACTATTCATTAACTATTTCATTAACTATCAAATAAAATACTTTTTTTCAAATTACGGAGTCATCCAATTTGCTCCATTTATATTCATTTCGCAAGAAAGTAATACATTTTAAGGTACAATTACAACACAAGAAATGATAATTAAATACAATTATACTACACTTTATACTACAAGACTTTACTTGTGTGTTTTATGTTTGTTTATTTTACAAGAACGTACTGAATTCTTAGCTCAATTTAAACATAAGAAATGATAATTAAATAAGATTATACGAAATCTTTCCTTCTTTGAAATATTCTTATTCATTATTGAAATAAGACTAGGATTGTCTTCGTTTTGGTTCTTTCAGCTGAAATTTCATTCTTAAATCATATCATTTCATTGCATAAAATCTAAATTTATTGCCATTTTTATAAAATATGATAAAATTGTATTGCTTAAGATAACAATAGTTAAACTAAGCTGATACTTAATAAGATGCATCGCTAAACTCAATCAAAATGTTTTATAAATTAAGTTACTAAAATTATCATAAATATCTAAATACAAATATGCAATTAAAAATTATTTAAATTTGTTTCCAATTTTGAGAATTAATTATTATTAAATTAATTGACTTATTGAAGTTATAACTGTAAATACCAATTTTTTTTAAATCGCTATTCAGAAGAAAAGTTTTAAAACTTGACCGAATATTATTACAATGATGAAAACTGTTATTTATATGCTATCCAAAAATAAAGTTATTCAGTTATATGATAATAAAAGATAAAAAAAAATAGATCATGAAAATAGTAGAATTTAGCAGAAAATGAACTAACCTGCAATCCGTTGGAATCGCGGAATAAACAGTTAGGAAATAATAATTTTTAATTAATGAACCATTTCTTTCCGAAAACTATAACAGGAATTGTAATTTTCTATACGAAATGTATTTCACATCTAATGAAAAATTCTTTAATTAATTTTTTAATTAGAAATTTATTCAGTGCAACTATTTTATTTTCTCTGCGAGTATTCATACAGCTTAAAGGGAAAAAAAGAATACATTGTATATAAGATCGCTTAAAAACTTTAAGAGTATATATAGGCATATAGAAATAAGTTATTTTCTGAATTAAAGAGATCAGGTGATTATTTAACGATGAATTTCTTAAGTGAAAAAAAAAGAAATTCATAAACTGTATTGCACAATACAGATATAATAGAATGAGAACAAGCAATAATATCTAAATGCAGATTCCCTCAAAGATGCATGCGAAACGTACATAGCTTCAGAAGGTAATAACTTTGACATTTGTTACTCTCACATTTGTTACTCCGGATAATCTTTGTCGATTCTGCATTATATATGCAATTTTTGTGAGTAACATTCTGCTTGCGATTATCATTATAAACTACTGCATTTCTTTAAATATGTCATACTGATGGCTCATATCAGACTTGGCATACCTTTTCTTTCATTCGCCGACAAAGAGTCTCTGTTGAGATACTTCTATAGTGAATGCCTATCATAAATCATATATATCTATCATAAATCATATATACCTATCATAAATCATATACTATATCTATCATAAACATTATAAATCATATCAGATATATGTAAACTACTGGCACCGTCGAGGCTGTGTGCCCCGCCGCTCATCATCCGGGTATGCTTCTAAAAAAGCTATAATTCTCTTTCCTTCTCATCTGAACTCTTTCGCGTACTGCTTCGGTGTAGCTCGTAGTAAAAATCAAGTGTTTAATGTCTTTAGTTAAATTTTAAATAAAATTATTTTTCTAAAACGTCCCAATAATTGGAGTCACAACAAATGCACGCAACCCTAACGACGACACCTCTTCCAGTTTCCATTTCCATTAACCTTTTCTTTCGAAAAATGATTTGTTTCTTACCTTGATCTCTGTAAACGACCTTTCTAAACATCTTGTATGTTCTTTAAGAGTTTATTTTTAATAAAAGAGTCCAGTTTCTAAGTCATATGAGAATTATTTTTCAGTCGATCTCGAAGTATAAAAAGATTCTCAGATAATAAGAATACATCTGTATGAAGTAATAACGAATTAATACTTTATCCGACCATCTTTTGTCCAAATTTTTGTACTGTTTCAGCAAGACAACATTTCACATATCTTGTTTAATGCAGGAAAGTGAACACAATAGATTATAAACAGAATGGAGTCAATTCTGAATTTATTGCATATTTTATGCTGAATAAATATATATCTTACCATGTCCTTTTAAGTTTTATCGTTTCTAATTGAAACCACATATTTAAGAGCATTTTATTTTAACAGGTGGTAGTCCTTCAATGATTTAATAATTTGAATAATTAATTTGTATTTTTAGTATTTTTTTAAACTCGACATATGGCAGCACAAATTGTATTATTTTATGTGTGAATTTATATCGCAAATAAAAATTTTTCACCAAAAGAAAAACCTCTCTGTAATCTTCAATGACCACTATCAATGAATGAAATTTATCACTATGATATGAAACATCTTTGCCATAGAGGTTCAATTTCGAGTTCATTTCTATCTTGTAAAATAAGAAAAAAATGTCTACGAAGTATTAAAAATTATTACTTTCGAAATAAAATTATCATTTCTAGTACGATTTAAGTGTACGTAAAATTATATGCAACAATTTAAACTCAATAAAGATAATTCGTAACATCTATAGCACAATTTTTAAGTATATAAAATTGAATTCAGTCTGATCTGAGACATGTCGAAATACAACAAACTTTTAACATACAGAAGCTTTTTTTCTGTAGAATCAATAGCAACTGTTCAATGTCATTGATTTACAAAACCTTCCTTTTAACTAAATTCACCGCAGCTACGAAAATGTTATCTTTGTCACGGACTAATCTGTTTAGTCTCACAGCTTGACATTCAGCAGAATTTTCTATAAGGAGAAATTCGTCCCAGAGCTTCATAATCGAATAAACAATCTCAAAAAATAATCAGAAAATAACTAGATGAATAGTTTTGACAGTATGCCAGGGATTAATCGCCAAAACACTCGCCAAGGTTCACACGATAGATTCAGTAAAATTGCTAAAGTCTCTCTAAACGTTAATATTCCGTAACTATTGTATGCCAGTACCATGTAAGGTATTCACTGGAATATTAGAGAGTATACGATAAAGTTTTGGGGGGACCACTCCTGCTGTTTAAGGTTACAAATACTTATTTCTTTATTCTATGAATTTTAACAAGTTTTTATTAACTAGATAAATATTATATTATATTATATTAGAAAAGAATTCGTTGGTTGTTTTCAAAACTTTGAAAACGCGAAATATAGATATCTCGCAACTTCTGCATTAGAGCAACGAGAATTATGGTTGAATGATGGGAAATACAGCAATTTCCTGATTCATTTATAAGTTACACCTTCAATTAAATCAAGCCTCGTTCTTCCGACGGATAATCCCACTGGCGATATATAGATTCTTGGAACGGAAGTGCATGTTTCGTTATCATCATCTGGTCTGGAATCAAAATCAATAGGTAAATCCTAAAATAGCTGAAGGGTTATTTCCTGAAGAGACGTTAATATAATTATAACGAGAAAAATCTCGGCTTCCACTCGTCCGGCCATACTAAATTAAATTTCTACAACTACGATCATTTTTCTACAACTTTTGAAGATAACTGAGAATTGTTTGGTTATTAACTTTGAAGGTGGTCAGAAGACGAGGACGGAATCTGAGCACAACTAACCCTCTTCATTCCTTCCTCCTCCCCTTTCGAAACACAACGAAGAAGACTGAGATTCCTCTATGATTATCGAATAAAAAAGGGAAACTTATCTCCCAAAATCGATTATAATTTAGACATGTTCTTCAATGATTTTTTTATTTCCCACTTCCACCAAAAAATATATATGACAACAGGTTAATTCCTTTTCTACAACTTTTCTTCTACTTTCGGAGCGAAGCAATAAAATGCTTACTAATTTGCTTTCGCCAATCTCTGACTATCAAATTTTCAACAGAAACCGTTCTCGTGTCCAAACAAAGTGCAGTCTGATATCTCCCCCCCCTGTAGTTACAAACAAAAAGAAAAGTAGTATTCCCTGACCAGCTCTTAGTTACTAGTTTTACTAGTAACTAACAGCCGTCTGGTTGTCTATAAACAACTTTCTTATTCATTCTCAGATTCGAAAATTACTCTTGCTTTCGCGCATGCGTCAAGAAATGTTCATTTCAAAAAAAAAAAAAGTGAGATGAAATAAAGTGCGTCTGAAGGGGCGGAAATCATGCTCATGCCTGGAAATGTACTCGTGTTACTACTGTTACTCCCTTAAAGAATAAAATCGTCCAAAAATGTTAGTCTCGGTTTCCTAAAACGAACATTAATTCTTCTGATTCCAACATGCCCCAATCCATTTAGTTGGTCATCAAAAGAAAACACAACACGAAGAAAATAAGGAACCAAATTTTCTTATTGTAGAGCACAGATACAAAGAAGGCAAGGCGTTTTTGTACAAGTTATTAGAAAATAAACCAGGTACAGGAAGTGCATTTCGCATTTTCGAATATAGTAAAACCATTAACTTCAAAGTAAGGTAAGCTGAAACTGTACAATTTAGTATTCCAAGTAGAAATCTTTGCAGTCAAAACGGCTATTTCAGCAGATGCTGTAGGATGAATTCCTATCAAAATCGCAGGATATATTTAACTCTAGAACACACCACAGCTAGGTCAGATATATTCAAACTCTGCTGCATCTCAATAAACATATAAATTTAGAATGACTCAAGACCAATGTTTGGCACTTAGGTAATGAATGTGTAAACCAGCTAGCAGAATAAGCCATAATATTAGGGGTTCCTTACTCTCTCTCTAAGCCCCTGTTCTATCTGAAATCTCAAATTAGGGCAGCTGCTTTAAACATCTGACAAGTGAAGTGGAACAAAGATGAAACAGGTAGAAGTCAAAAGGGAATAGTACCTAAAGTCTCAAGCATTCGAATAGGTTGGAGTAAAGATGAATTTATATTCATTTCAGGACATGGGCCCTTATCTTCATACCTTTTTCAATTCAATCGCCGAATAAATGGCAACTGCTCTTGTTGTGTAAAAGGTGATAAAATAGACTATGTAACAAAGTATCTACTAACCGTCTCCTGGCATTTTCAAACTACTACGACATAAAATAAACTACAATGGCTTAAAAATATCATCAAAACTAATTGATTAAGAACCAAACTAAGGATTCTAATTCGTTCTTTGTGTGAAAAGAGCAATCGTGTATTAGAGGAACACCAAAGAGCTTCCTTTCCTTTTAAAATGACTTTCACAATCAGCAAACGAAATATTTCGTTTATTGTTATTTAATCATCTATGGTATATTCGTTCTTATTTAGTATTAATTTTACTGTTTGTTATCATTATTTATTGGTGCTGGTTATTGTTTGTTGTACTGCTACAAATTTGTTTTTATGCAATTTGTGTAAGTACCATTCAATTTGTGCTTTTTCTTTGTTAATAACTTTTCCATTTAAAAATAAATTTCACATTCATCCATACGGAAAAGGAGCGATCGTCTGTAAAATCTGGGATGTAAGTGCTCAAATTTTCTAGTATAGAAGAGTTATAATAAATATAAGATCTAATCGAGATCTTCTTATTTCGAATGCAAACTCTAATATCATTTCTCCGTGGCCCTATTTTTTAATTTTCAGCTCAAAAATTTTCACAAGTAAGTAATATTAAGTTTAATATTAATAAAGATAAGGAAAGTTAGTATTAAGTTCTTTTATATTTAGATCACAAAAGATTCTAGGTGATTTTAGATTGTAATTTAACACATTTTGTGACGGAAAATAAAGACAAATACAGAAGAGAATATTAACTTTCGCTAAAAAGATTAAAATAACAACTTGTTTCTTAAATTATCCATATTTGTACCCTAGAATTAAATTCTATGAAAAATAACCCTTAGTTTTTTTACTTGTGACATATGCTATTGGTAGTTACAATTACTACAAGAAGGTAATTTCATTTTAAATATTAAAAATTATTCTGAAAAAATATTAAAAGTTAGGATAAACTTTATAATCACCAACAACAAACAAGTTTTGGAATTTCTAAACGATAACAATATCAATAAACACTAATTTATTTGACGAAAAATTGATAAAGATTTATATTATGATATAGGACGAATATTTAAAAGAGATGCTTTTGTCAATGCAGTTGGGCTTGAATTATCTAATTTTATATATTTCAAAAAAATATATTTTTAACTAGATTAATCTCGACATGTGAAATAAATTCTTAAGGAAACAGCTTTTATCATTGGAGTGATTTACATTTCCCTGATTTTTTTTGAGAGAAAAATAATTAAATATAATTTAATAAATGATTTTGCATTCAGTGATGACTAATTTTTATTAAATATCGTTCATTCAAATTTTATAATTAATTCTTATCCAAAGAATTAAAATTAAATTATACTAATGGAAACCAATGGAAGAGTATCCATTTGGACATAAAAATAAGAATTTCAAACTGATAAACTATGGTAGATATTTACGGTAAAATATGTGTTTCATTTCAAAATAATTCAATTAAATTTCCATTCGAATTTAAATTCTAAAATTTTCAAAAACTTGACTTTTTCGCAATTTTATAAAGTTAAAAATATATGTATATAACAATAATATATATATTTTTTTATATACTGAGAGTAAACCATCTCAAAAATGTGTATTTGAATGATTTCTACAAAACAAGTGTGATATGGAAGGATTAATATCGGAAGATTTATCTATATTTTAACAGATTTTGGCAATTGAAAATTTGTTTTCCAGTTGTTTTCGTTTCTCCTTTGACTTTCTTTTAACTCAACAGATGGCGCTGAGATTTCAAATTAAATCACGTGATGACGATGTGCTTTAACAACGTTTTGTGGACGTTTCAACTTAAACGCGGTATTTTCAAATTTCTAGTTTCACCTCTGTTCAAATGTAAGTTACATCTTCTGTTTTTAATTTTTGTACCAATCTCTTTAGAGAGTAATTGCTTTCCATTTGCATATTTAGTTTTTCTTACCCTCTAAAAATTTTAAGTTTTTGATAAATTTATTATTTGATTTTTATTTCTTGTTTATTTAAGATAATGTTTCAACTTTTAAAAAGTTTCGTTAAAACCAAATTTTCAATTTTTTTAAAATTTTGATATTTGAGTATTTAAAATAGTTTTTTTTTTACTAAATTTGTAATTTTTATAGGATTTACTAATTACTGATTTTACTATTTTTATACTTATATATTACTTATTCTTACAGTCCAAAACGTCCATCAATTGGGATATTTGGATTACAAGAAGTCACATTTCGGGTGAAAATCGGACGCCTTACAGAAAGAAAAATACCCCTGACTTGAATTCCTGCTTAAAGATGATCCTAGAAAAAGTCTTCAGGTAGGATTCATCATTATGTTATCTATAGTTCTCCCAATTTCTTTTTCCAATTTTATTAACCCTTTGCACTCGCATGATGACTTTTCTTCATCATTCAAGAAGGTGCATCATTTTGACGTTTTATTTATTGATTTAATTTTGATTGCTGAAAATATCTGCGGAGTAGTAAGAAGATGCAAATTAATTAAACGGGAGAATTCACCTTAAAACAATTATATATATTTATTTTTGAAGCAATAAACAAGTCTTTGTATTAGGTGAACTATTATGCATCGAATTACTTTTCCGAGGGCAAAGGATTAATGTACAATAATTCTGTTATATTCGGTGTTTCTAATTCGAATTGTTTCATTTGCGTTTTAGAAGCAAAAATATTGGCGCACTCTAATTGCAATGCTCTTTCATATAAACTGTTTTTTTCCCCTTCAGAAATTGTTTTCTTGATCGGTTAGTTTAATAAGTTTTACTTTGATTTGTTTTTACATTTTCTTACCATTTATGAATAATGCTCGATGCTAGTTTCAGTTTTATAACAATTTTAACGAAACTCATCTCATAAATACTCTGATATAAATATCTGCAATAAAATATATTTCTGCACTACATTTGAGGGGGGAATGCATTTGACATTCAATAGATGTAACATGCATTATGGGCAGAAGTACGATGCAATCATCTTTACAATTGGGTAACTAAATGTTCAATATCGAAACCGACTTTGAGATGAAAGCATCACAGCCCCATATTGCAAAAAATCCCTATAAAAAAAAAAGTCACTATACTTTCATATGCGCATTTTTTTACTCTTAAATAGCAACTACATCTTATAAAACTACGTAGAAAATCCTTATCAGACAATCTAAATAAGTTTTATTAAAGCTTTAAGCTTTAAAAATTCGCTTATGAATAAATTGGTTAGGAATGAATAAATTGGTTAGTAAGCTTTATAAAAATTTAAGAATAAATGGCTTATGAATAAATAAATTGCTTAAGCTTTATGAAAATTGGCAAGAAAATACTCATGTATATCGTAACTAGAATTTCTCAAGATAAAAAATAATATCCCAAATGTTTTTAGTGAACTAAATTTATTATATATTTTCTATGCAATCACAAAATATTTAAAAGCAATTGCATATTTTTAATGACTAGACATTTCAATTGGCAAGGGTTTGAATACTCTATAAAATTCATTAAATTCGGAATCAACTAATTTGAACAGAAAATTGATTTATGATTGATTTGAACAGCTTGATCTTTCAGAATTTTAAAGTATAATACCTAGCAATTTTTTAAATATTCTATATTTTCTGTTTATTAATATTAATTTTTAAAAAGTCCCTTGGTGGTATTTATAGACGCTTTTGGCATGTTATGCATGCTTCTAGAAGAGCTTTTCTCTTCAGCCCAGTCACTATTAATTTTCGATTTTCCAAGCAATATAGCAAAACAATTCCTTCAATTTATAAAAGGCAAATGCTTTTAAGAAGGAGGATAGTGTCTTGTATATATAACAAGAACCAAAATATATACCAAAACTTATTCTAAGAGATCAAAGAATGATGCATTAAAAGCTTTTAGGCTCATCAGTATCAGATTCTATTCATTTGATAAATACTATTCATTTGCTTAAATAATTATTTGGACAAAGATAGAAATAAACAAATAATAAAAGTGTAAATTTAGTGTTTTTCTAGAAGCTCATAAAAGCGTTGAAACAAAGAATCCATGTCATTGTCAAGAGTACTATTATATTTAAATTAATTGTATGAAAAAATTTAATTAACCCAGTAGCTGTCGCTATTCCCGTTTGGGAATTTTGGAATTTTACATAGATAATTCGGCGCCAAAAATATATTTAGTACGTTTGGCAGTTTATTTTCATTCTATATGTATATTTGTCAATATTGTGTGCAGCAGAAAGTGTGGTTTCTGTGATTAGTTTCCTTACAAAAAGCGACGAAATTTGAAATTCGATTGTAAGTGGAACGAGCCGAATTGTCATATTTAAAAAATATTTTTTTTTATTTGGTTTGTATATTATAATTTAATACTGCACATAAATAGGTAATTTAAAAGGTATATAAATGATCTGTTGCTTATTCAATCTTGCTTTTTATTGAAATGATTTTATTGATTATTTTATTATAACAATATACTTTTTTCAAATTAAAATATTTTCCTAGAAAAACATTTAAATACAATATATAATTACGCAGCCTTTTGTATGTATATATATATATATATATAATAAACGTATTCGGTCATAAAGTTAAAAAAACTGGCAATCAATTAATGGGTTAAATATAACATAATTTAAATAATGCAATAAATTTCCTTAATTTTTAATAAAATCAATAAATGAAATAGTTTTTACAGTAAGATTATTATATACTATTTAAACTTATGTTTCGCACTAACTTATATTTTATTTAAATAAAAACAATTATTTTAAAAGAATTATAAATCTATGTAAAAAAACCAATTTAATATGACTGTATTTCACGGGAATTTCAATAACAAAAGCTGCCTTTTGCAAAACTAATAAAAGTTACTCAGTGGCTATAATTTAAAGACTTATATTTTGATCCAGATTTACCGTGGCTCCAATAACTTTATCTCTGGCTGTCACAAACAGATCCGTTTACTCACTCAGCGTGAAATTGAGCAGCGTTTTGTCGCTGAATTTTCCAACGTATGCAATCCATCCCAGAATGCATCATAACGAAACAGACAATCCCGAAAGATAATCAGGAAATAACTAGCTGTCAAGCAAAGCAGCTAGTCCTAGTTTCGATAATCCAATTATTCATTAACAAGTTTTGGATTCGAAGTAGTAAACTAATTTAGTGTGAAAGGAACGAATTGCGTTCTTTCTAAAGGAATTTGCTAGAACGATATAGAAGCCTTGTTTTCTATTGGAGTGGAATAAGCATGAGTATTGATACTTCATGCCCCTATTCAACTAATTCCACTAATAAATAAATTCGTTTTAACGGAAAACTCTTTTCACAATATTATACAGGAAATTTCTTAATTCTATGAATTTTGACTCGAGATTTACTATATTTGTTGTATTTGAAACACTGTAATATGGCGCCACATTGATATTGAAGAAGAATCACAATGTGAACAAAGCAACGAACTCGAAGAATAAAACTTCTCGAATTGTAATATGACCTAAACGAAAATACAAAATGTGTAATTAAATGTTTTTGTTATAATATAAATTGTGTAGCAAGGCACATAATTTCCAATCATCTTAGAAGTGTATTTTCTATAAAAAGTTTGTCTAAATTTTGCTTATGTCCTACTTATTTCTACAAATCAAGAAATACATATGAGAATTGCAGGAATTCAGTATCAAATCAAAAATATTGGAAATTTTTACGGGGAATATTATAATTCTTCAAAGCTCTTTTTTGAATATAATTAAACTTTTTGAAGGATCACTTTTGTCTATGAATGTTACATTAAAATTTTTATGGAAATAGTTTAAGAAATGAAATTTATTTACATTGATGCACAAGACTCATTTGATTTGTTAATTAGTTTTTAATTAATAAAAATTATTAGCTAATACAATCATTTGTTTAATTTGGAGATGAAAATAAAAAAAGATAAGCTTTTGCTTGATCAAAAAATTTGGCGAGATATTATGTAACGTTAGGAGCAAGCATATTGGAATTTAAAAGTAGTTATTGGTAATATTTTATTAATTCAATTTTGATTAAAATATGATCAAAAGAGTTAATAATTTTAATTTTGTTCTGATTGAAAGAGTAAATATTTCTGAAATTCGTTGCTCATAACTTTGTAGCATTTCAAGAGGAATATAAAATATTTTGAAGCATGAATTCAATTTTTGTATGGATATGATTAAACAAAATAATTAAAATGTAAAATGATAAAATATAATATATATTTTTCTTGATGGAAAATCTTTAAATTCTTTATTATATATTCATTTATTTTTAAATATCCCTAAATTTGTCCAAAGGGACATTTACATTTAAAGACTGACGAATCTAGTAATGCAGTTCTAATGACCTTATTAAATACAGATTTTGTTCATCCTGAATGCTTTACTGAAATAGTATTTTTAATCTATTTGACTATTAGCAGTATTTTTTCTATTGCTTATTATTAATATTTCCATAATAATTTAAAAAATCATACTGATATGAAAGTTTATAAATTTCCTGTAATCAACTTTAAGAAGGAAAGATTTGACCACGATGCAAAAGATTAAAATGTTATTTATGTACGTACTAATTACTAACGGTGACTTTCGGAAGGTGCCTATGAAACCAAAAGAAATCATAAAAAGCGTTTATTATTCATGCAACAATTCAACTATTATAATTAGTCATTATAATTATGTTTGAACGTACAAAGAGTACCTAAGTGGTAATCTATTAAAGCATGCAATCTATTTGCTGCATTCAAAAGAGGCTTTAAAACAGAACCAAGAACATATCTCAGAATATGAAGACACAATGGTAATTACAAAATAAGTGGATAGTCACATACGGAAGCTATGAGTGACTACGAACGCATTTCAACGGCTGTGAACATGCATCATAACGCATAGCTGTTAACCATTTGACCAAGATATCATACCGAATAATTAGCACAACAAAGAACAAGACATCAAGTTTCTGTCTGTATATTTAAATATTTTTGTTTAATATCTATCTTTACAAATCAATATAACTATTTATCAGGGAAATAATTTTAACTAATTAGATACTATAAATTTTTTTCTTTCTAAACCTGAATTGTTTAATATTATCATGGCATTATTTCCAAATATAAATACAAAAATTAA
>JAPMOR010010123.1:5776-42154 GCA_026543865.1 Argiope aurantia | reverse complement strand
TATCATGGCATTATTTCCAAATATAAATACAAAAATTAATGGAAGAGTATAAATTTAAAAGTAATATTTCGCTTTCTATCTTAGAAATATTTTTTGAAACAAACCATAATTTGTATAACATCATTCATTACACTAATAAAATTCGAAGCATCATATCAATTCTGATTTATTCACATCAACTATTTGGAATGTCAATATAGTAAAACTGATAACGTTTCAAATTACTTTGGTACAGAGGAATTGCAAAATTGACCTTCAAAGTTAGCTATATACATGAATTAATAAAAAAAAATGGAGGAAAAAAAAAGCTCCCAGCTTAATGAAACAGTAAATCATGAAGAGGCTCATTAAGTCGATGACTTTATTTTGCTCTAACGAATCACAACCCGCTCGTCATCATCTCCATTTTATCGCTTCATCGATAATGTGAGAACCGTTTTACTCGGCATACGTGATTAGAATGTTGAAAAAGATTTATATGCAACGGAACTTGCCATGTTTCATCGGATCTCATAAGAAATCTTTAATTTTATTTTTTCGCAGGAAAAAAAGCATTTTTTATGCAGCCTGAAGTAAAAAAAAAAAAAAAATGGAATGTCATAGAATATATATAAAATTGTTTTATTTTCAATTTTTATTTCTTTAGAGTGGATATACAACATTTATAAGATTCCCACAAGGTGTGCAGCTTCTAATATTTATAAGTTTGGAGAGAACACGTCAAAACTAGTATTTTGATGTATAACGCGTGGGGTCCTCGAATATAGCCTCATAATTTGTTTAGACTGTTACATATTAAACAATAATATTGAATTCAGATAATTTTAAGCATGTGCTTAAAAATATTTTTTAAAAGAAGAAAAAATAGACTTCTGTCAAAATCATAAAAGCACATGGGGCTGATATAACAATGCTAATTTTTAATTCTGTTTTTTTATTCTCTATAATGCCGCATTGAAAAAGACAGTCGAATCTCCATGGCCAAATGGTCATGGCACTGGTCTCATGATCAAGAGACCTGGGTTCGAATCCCGCTAGAGACAATGCGATTAATAGTATATGTAAATACTTAATTCCTTGATTTTATGTTTTCCTTTATTTCATGTTCCAGAAGATACTGGACATTTCTTTAGTTTACCAGACAAGTGTTCTTCACTTTTCTCACTGTATCCAGAAGAGTAATCTGGAACTTTCTCTGCCTTGTATAAAAGCAGAAGATTTGTCAGTTACTGTGTTCTGAGTTCAGTTAATAAATTGGTTTAGCTCTACCTCTTGTGTATGTCATTGAGTTCTATACTATAGTTCTACGTGACAATATTTTAAAATCGAGCAATTTTTATCTATAATTTTAATTTTTTGTCACATACATAGAAACGCCTTTTTAAGAGCTTTTATCATTTTACTGTTTGCATTCTACTCCTAAATATATTTCAAAATTATTATAAACACCCTCTAAAGTAATATATATTTTTTCTCGTACTTTTTTCTCATTTATTGCCGAATAGTAAATTAAAATTAATAGATTCAATAAAAATTAATTAACTTAGAATTAAATTCTGAAATCTTAAATTGTGTCCTGTACGTAACACAAATGTTAGAATTCAGAATTTCATACACACACACACAATACATATATATTAGTCAATTACGAAAATCAATCAACACAAATATGAAATATCAACCGACGCAAAAAAAATCAAGTAAAATATTTAAAAAAAATCTTTAGAAAATATTCTTAAATTCATATTCTATAATGTACTTAAAATGTTTTAGCTTTTGAATTAAGTGCATAACTTACAATTTTCAATGGTTTTGAAAGGAAGATTTTAAGTAGTAATCTTTTTTCATATTTTCTTTACCGAGCAAAGCACTTTAAGGTGCTTTTTATATAAAAATTAAAAATATTTCCAATGAGATTTAAAATGTTATCATTTCAAGGACTATCATAGAATCTTCTCTATAAGGAAGAAAAAAATTGAACGCAAGATAAAAAAAATGAAAGTGATGAAACTCGACCACATATTTCAATTCCCATTCATCTGCATCAACCTTTTGAGGCATTTCACTGAAATTGAAAAGACGCCTTTTCAAAACATCTTTGGAAACGAGGCATTACAAAAAAAATCACCTTTTAAAATTAACGGAGAACATGAATTATTAAAAAAAACCATCGAAAAAATCTCCCAGCTTAATGAAACAGTAAATCATGAAGAGGCTCATTAAGGCGATGACTTTATTTCGCTCTAATGAATCGCGTCCTCTTGTCATCATCGTTATTTTATCTCTTCATCAATAGAGGACCGTTTTATTGGGCATACGTGATTAGAATGACAAGGAAGATTTATATGCTACGAGGCATGGCCCTGTTTCATTTCGGTTTTAAAAGAGATCTGTCGTCTAATTTCTTCTAATTATTTTATGCAGGTTTTTTATTCACGAATGACAGAAAAAACATTTGCTGTAATCGTCGGTAAAAGCTGTAATTATTTAAGTTATTTATACTTTTTTAAATTTTAGAATAACTAAAATATTATTTTCCTGATTTTAAACTCAATGAATAATTATTTCATTTATAGTTGAACAGATTGTATAATCTTTATAATACGTTAATCGTATTTAACAACCGGTTGGTTTGCTACAGATATGGGCTATTTTTAATTTATGGATAAATTTTTATTGTCTGACGTTAAAGTCTTATTAGTTTAATTGTAGTGTACATGTTGTATACATTGTGTGCAAGAATTTTTCAAATGAAGACAGGTCATATGATATCCTAGCATTAATTAAACCTCAATTGTTTAGGTGATCTCAAGTTAATTAAGTTAATTGTTAGGTAAATATCGAGGTGCTGTAAATTTTTTTTATTCGTCTTGTAAACTACATTTATACTAAAAAAAAGTAATTTTATGAGATAGAGTAAATTTATAAGTATGAGAAAATATTTTTCAAATAACGGAAACGGTTTAATTTTCAGGTTAATAGTGTTATTTTTGGAACATGGTCAAAAGAAAATGTTCGAAAAATCTCCAAAGTCGAGAAATATTTTGCTTAATTGCTGATTAAAACCATTAAAAAGATTAAATTTTTGAAACGTGTAAGTATCAGTTTAATGTGATATTTTCGGAAGTTATAGCGGAAAGACTTCAAAACGTCACTTTATAAAAAAATTGAAAATAAAATTTCTAAAAATTTCCTCTGATTTACACAATTTATCCTTCAGGATATATATGTATGTGTCAATTGTGGCAGCAGTAAGGCAAACAGCCTGGCCTGTAGAATGCCAATACGCAACAATTTATCTTTATTACTAACCCTTTGCACTCGGAAAGATAATTCGGTGCATAATTATTCACTTAATACATGGACTTGTTTATTACACCAAAAAAGAAATACATGGAACTGCTTTAAGTAGTTTCCCTGACATATGAATTTACATCTTTTTAACATTCTGTGTAAATTTTTAACAAATAAAATTTGAAAAAAAATATATAAAATAATAAATTTAAAAATAATGAATGGTGGCTGCGATAAAACATTCAAATGCAAAGGGTAAATTGCAAAATTTCTTTTCAAGTGCATCTAAGAAAACAAATGAATTAAATACGCTAAGGGAATTTTGATGCATACAAATTTCGAAGGAATAATTTTAATGTAATTATATGCATGATTTTAAATTATGTATAAAAGTTAATTTCGAGATCATTTAATAAGAATGATACAAATAATTTTTTTTTCTAATTTTGAGAAGATATAATTATCTACTCAAATTGTTTCAGATATTTGAGATCAGTCACAGCAAAGTCTGATTTGATTTATTTATTTTTGATTTGATTGATGTATTCTTCAAAATAAAAATAATGCAAATAATTCGTTCGACTATTTTTTTAAAATTGACTGAAAATTTTTATATATAAACTTTTGTGAATTTTAAAACAAATTGCAAAGAAAAATTTCAAAAATGTCAAATTAAAAAAATTTAAAATATGGTATTCATTACAAATTTCATCAAATATACTGTTTTTAATAACACATGGATCATCTATAAAAATGAAAACATTTATGATTATATTGGTTATTTTTAAAATCAAAATTATAAAAAGATTAACTTCGAGAGATGAAACATTTGCAAGAAAGAAATTATATAAGGATTTAAATCTTCTACAATTATTGATTTATGAACTCTCAATTAAGTTTGAAACAGCAGTTACAGCAGCAGACTGCTTTCCTTTTTGAACAGTTTGCTACATGTCTCATATCCAGGTTAAAATAACAGGCTTAGCATTTCTGTTTAACATTGTTCGATATCATGTTGCCATTTTCAATATCATTATAATGTTAAAAAAATTCAACATCAAATATTTTTCCTTACATTTTAAAGCTAAGAAATACAATAGGGGGTGATCGTTTTGCCATTAGAAATAATGAGAATAGGTTTGTTTTGCCTTATAATTCTCTTTTAAAACGATATTTTGAATTAATAATGATCGAAACATATTTCATTCAACATTTATATTATATATTAACGGTAAGATAATTATAAATAGCTGTAAATTTGAATGATGCCGTTAGAAAGCATTCTTTAAAATTTGTCGCATAGTTATTGCTATTGAAATTTAATACATTTTCTGCATTAATGAAAAAGGTTTTTAAGTAAAAACAGTTAAAAATTTAGTTTTTTAGCTAAAATTTTCATTAGTAATATGTAATGCATTAATTTAAATTTTGAACTTTTAAATAATATAAAATTAACCTTTCATAACCATTGTTCGATTAATTGTTCAATCATCTATTAAATTTAGTAGATATTAGAAGTTTCTTTTTTGAATATACCATCAAAAAACTACCACTTCTCTAAGAAAACTCCTCAAACATATAAAAATATAACTTCTGAAAATTTATGAAAGATTTTCTAGCATACATATTTTTTTTATTTTGGAACTTTCGAATATATTTTACTATATAAACATAAAGCAATAATTTCAAATGAAACTCGACTTCATTAACGAGATATTAAAATATTTACATTGCATTGATTATGTAAAAAGATTCTTTTCAAATTGCACCATTTGCAATCAAGAAATGCATTTCAGTTTGCGTTTTCTAACATTAATTCAAATTTTCAGATGACATTTAGAATAGCACATATAATTCTCCGACAAATTTTATTTCAAAAACTTTCTTGTTTTTTAATGTTTTCAGTATTCTAGATTCAAGTAATGATAATAAATTTAAAAAAAGAATACGTAGAACTATACGAAAAAAGAAATGCTGGAATACCGAATTCTTTCATTAAAATGGTTCTACAATTTATCTTAGATCCGATTAATAAAATATAGAAGGAATATTTTAAATGGTAAACTTCAAATATCTGCCCATAACTCAATTACTGAAATTAATTATAATTTATTTTTAAAAGAATGCAATACATTTGAATAATATTCAGAAAATACGTATAGGTTTTCTTTCCCTATAAGTTGAGAAATTTTTTATTTATGATATAATAATTTATGTATATATTCTAATTCTCTCAAAAATGTTATAGGTTATTAAGAATTAGATTCTTTGTATTACTGAAATGAAATTTGTATTTGCAAAAATACAAAAGCGCGGGATTAATTTCTATTTGTTGACACCTTTAAGAATCAAACTGGGGACACAAAATGGTGAATGTTACTTGTGCCAAAAATAAAAATTTTGGCACATTGCAAAAAAAAAACAAAACACTATTCACTTTAGCATTCTCTCTTCATGCCTTTAAAAATTATATTTAAATTACTTCTAGATACTTTTCATTTTCTCTTACATTGACTATGTGACATCACGTGGAAAATAAATTAATTTGACATATTGACCGCTTTGTAAATGGCTGCAAAACAATGAATTAATTTAGTCGATATGTTCGACTCATTTCTACATATTCTTTTTCATCTACAGCATCCAAACTGCATATAAGGTCATGCAGTTCTGTTTGATTCTAGGTTGTTGCAGTACCTTTTACATCCCTTATCATACCTTTTACATCCCTTATCAATTCTAATATTCTAAATTTCGAGACACAATCCACTGAATATTTTGATGATAAACTATTGAAGGTTCAAGTGTTGTGGTTAAAATCCATTAGTAAAAGAAAATCTGTCTTACCATTATGATTATAATTAATAATTGGTATCAAGAAGTTGATAAAGTGTGACTAGTTTGTACACTCAAAGAAGTCGGAAGACGATCACAACGAACACAGACGTTTTTAGTATGACAAAGAGTATCGCATTGTCTGATTCGACATCTGTGCACTATTTCCTTTTATGACCTTATGTATTACCATATTTGTAAATTCAAACATGAACAAAGCGTGAATTTGAAAGCGCATTTGTTAGAAAATTGGATAACATGCAACAAAGACTTTGCACTTCATATGTCAAAAATTTCAGCGATGCTGTAATGATTCTTACAAGATGCTCTGAGTATAATGTGCTAGCTACAAAAGTGCGAAAACATCGCTATAAAGCAACGAGAAAGCAATGGCGTCACCTTAACACTAATTTCAGTAGTTTTTACAAGCGATTTGCCAAATGAACTGGACATTTAAGATATAATCTGGAAGAGGCAATAGCGCTGAAAACACTTATTACAGTATAATTGGTTCAAAATAATTTTCATGCTCCAGTCGTGATTAGCTTAAGAAGACTACCTTGTAGGTAACAATGCAAGCACGTTTGTAAATAATTATTGATATCATAACTTCTTTCGATAATTTTTTCTTCGCCCATATATAACTGAGTTGCTGTCATACAGTTTCTACACGAATACTAAAGGATCTCAGTGGTCTGTCAAGTCTCAACTTCGAAATCGGAGGGTTTCAAGTACGATACCTGATTCCACCGAAGAATCGCCATGTAAGCAGGTCTGTTGCACACTCAGAACGTTAGGACCAAACGTCCTATAGCTGGTGTCATGTGGAAGCTTGGAGAGGTGGGTGCTAGCTCAGGTATCATCCTCGTCATCTGACCGTGGTTCAAAATTCCAAAGTACATCCCAAAATAGCCCTAGTGTTGCTTTAAAATGAGACGTTAATATAACTAAATCATTATACGGGATACCATTCTGACAAAGTAAATTATGATATTTATTTATAACCAAATACCACTTGTTACAAAAATTATAGTATTTTTCATTTACAGACTTTTCTTGTCAATACCATTTAATTTATTTCTCTGAATCTACTTGTCAGCTCATAAGAATCCAATAATGGCGAAAGTTTGTTTTCCAATATCATCTAATTTTGAAAAAATGCTGTTTGGTGTGGAAGAGTTATTTCATTCAGAATTCTCCTTAGAATCCATTTAATGGTAATTAATCATTTGAATTCTAGAGTGTCCGGGGTCTCAAAGCAACTGGCGCAAAACGAGGTAATTAGTCTAAAACGACCCTTAAAGTATAATCACTCTGAGCAAATGGGCTTAGGGTACTAAAGAAATGGTTATAGTTCATAGAAAATTGTTCAAAATATATTTAAAATATATTTGTTACATTTTATAATAATTTTAAACAGAATTGAAAAAGGATATTTTAGGCAGATAAGAGTATATATCTCAGTAGATTTGAATCTGTACTGCTACTTGGAAATATATAAAATCTGAAAAAATCAAATTTCACCTTAAATTTATGGAAATGTATTTTTATATTTTAAATGAAATTGTAAATAAAGGACAATATAATGGTAAATCAAAATAATAATTTGATTTAGAAGAATTTACTGTCAGCATTTCAAACAAATTTAGATTATATTCCAATTACTACGGAAGATTTCAGTGAAAAATAAAGATCTCGAAACGAAGAGAAACATTTTCATATGGGTAAAATAAAATTCATGTTAAACTATTTTTATGTGGTAAATTATATAAATCAAAACTATATATTTCTATTTGGAAGAAATTGTGAGCCTTCTCATAGACTAATATAAAAAAGTTGTAGATATAAAAAAATCAGAAAACAATTTTGTTATAAGAATTTTATTCAAAAAAACATAAGTATTATTTTTTTAAAGTATGTCGAAGTGCTTAGATTCAAAACTCTTGTAAATTTAAAAAAAAATGCAATTTTTTAAAAAATATTATAGAATAATGATGAATGTGTCTGTGTCTATTGCACTCTGCAGGCGCAATCGTTTGACTGAATGCTACTGAAAGTGACACATAATATTTTGAGGAATGAGAATATTCACCTCGGAGCATTTTTTTTTGGGGGGGGGGGGAATTCTAATTAAAAATTAAGTGGCGTTTTCAAGTTTTTCTTCGATAAATGCGCACAAAAATGATTTTTATATCTTAGAATTTTTTAAATTCTAACTTCAGTGATAAATTTTGTACAATTTTTCTTACATTTTAAACAGTTTTTTAAAGACACTTTCATTTTACAACAATATTTTTTGAAGTTCAAATCGTTTTCGTATTTCAAATTGTTTTCATTCTTGTTTTTGATGTTTTCTCTGGGCTTCCTTTTTCTTTCTTGGATATTTTTTTCTAAGTATGTTTCAGTATAAAGTATGCTTTTAATAATTTTTTTAACCAGCTACCTTTGGCATTTACCTTTTTCGCGCCGATTATTGATTTTTTTTAGACTGTTAAACATATTTATATCGAATGTACTTTTTTTTTTACATTTTACCTTATTTAATGCGACTGAAAACTATGAATATAATTCAAACAGTATCAAAATCAACTATCAGTATAATTGTATCAGTGTTCTACGAAATAAGAAACAAAAGTGAAAATACTATTTTGAAGTTATTGTAAAAAAGCATTTTTTTTTAAAATTTAACATTGGTAGAAGCACTTGAGGAAATGTTTTGTTCCATGAGGTTCAATTTTATACTAACCTCAAAAATGTTGTTACAGAGATATTAATTAACAAAAACGAAGAAAGAAATTGTATGGAAATAAAATTGATATTAAATAGGTAATTTTTGAGCTTTTGATACTGCAAAAATATTTTTGTGAAATAATTTTGAAAGACCTTAACATCATCTTCCATTCTGAAATCATAGCAACTAGTCACCTGATAATGGTGAAGCGTTGTCTAAAGTCTTATCTAAAGTTTATATTAGATCCATATTTCTTTATATCTATATATCATTTTCTCATAGTTTTAGCTCCATTAATTAGCTAAGCAGAAAAGTTAAATTTAATGTCGCTATAATTAAGTTTTCTTTTAAGCATTGAAAAGCGTTCACATAGCAATTTACATATATTTGAATGTTTCCATAACTAATAAAAGCGATTTCTGTACAGCCTAATTGAGCGTCTTATATTTATAGATTATGTTGTACTTGGAATTAAAGTTTAACTTCAAAACTACACATCGATGAAAATTTTTAAAGTTCATACATTTTTGAGCATTGTTGTTTCCTGTAAAATAAATGGGTGTAAAAAAATACAAAAAGTAATTTTTGAAATATATAGCCCAATAAATACAATCATGTATGGCTTCTAAAATATTACGAGTTAGATGTCCAACAAAATCTGAAGTTTAAAAATATTTTAATCTGACATCTATAAAGGCCAAATTACACAGCATTTAATTGAAATGCTTAGTAACGGTTTATTCTAGCTAACCAACTGTTCACCAAAGGCGGTGAGTAAAAAATGATGAAGATGCTGTATCCCATTTCATTAATGAGAGTAAAGCTAATATTTGATATTTTACAGTAAAAGTTTAAATACTCTCATTATGGTTTTGTTTCTCTTTTAAATTTTTGAAAGAAAAGTTTAATTTCAGTGTAATAAGATTAATCGCAGCTTAATATCTGGTTTCTTTTCAGATCGAATACATTATCGTATAAATTATCCAAGTATACATAGTATTTTTTTTTGTAATATTGTTTATTTAAAATTAGTTTCTTTAGTTTTAAAAGCTATCACAATTTTTTTTACATGTCTGTAATGGAACATTCCACCATCTGATATGTACAAAAAATAAATCTAGAAAGTGTTTGAAGCTTTAATTCTTAAAAGCATAAGACATTTTATAGTTATATACTAGCAATTTAAAAGTCCTAAATTAAAATAACCCATCTTAATGTTAACAGTTTTATATCCATCTATTAACCGTGTAGCTTGCAAAAAAATTAGAACTTCAAAAAAAAAAACTTTAAACAATTAAAAAAATCATTTTCGCATTTTTTTTTATTTATTTCCCCACAGGACTCTAATTTCACATTTTTTCTTAATATTCATTACCATTTTTTTAGTACTTTGGTACTTCAATGGTGGCGCTAGTGTACAGAGGTTCTCCGATAGTTGTTCTAAATCGATGGCCACCTCTGGCGCGCGATGTGACTCTCACAACAGTTTCACAGTTGAGCCACTCATGGCCGTCGTGTGAACATCCTCTCTGGAGTTGGAGTCAGTACCTCTGAGTTTGAAGTGACAAGAGAGACAGCGGTTTTTGTCCGGAGTGACGTGATCGCGAATCGGCATTTTTCTACCAATCACGGTTGTTTTCACGTTTCTCTCTTGAGTTTTGTAGATTTATGAATTTCTGTTGAGAAAGTTTTGTGCGGATTTTCTGGCTTCTGTGAAACATTTAAGTGAACCTGTTTTTTTCGCAAAGAAAAATTTGTTGGTAAAAACTGGAAAAGAAAAGTGAAGGATTTTGTTAATGGTAAGTCTTGATTGCGTTATTATGGAATGCTGTTCATTTTATGGTAGTCCAATAAGTTTCTGAAAAAGTTTTTTCTTTATAATTTTTGTTAAATTTTGAGAAAAGGAAAGTAAAAAATGTGTGGAAAACTTGTTGAAAGGATTTTTTTTTCTTTTACAAACAGCAAGTTTCCCATACTTCTCCAAAGATTTTCAAAGTGTTGAAATAGAAATCCTTTTAAATAAGCAATTCTCCAGATAAAATATTATTGCTTTAAAATGTAATTTATTTTTCAGAGAAAAGAGTAATATTTTTGTCTCCTATTTTATGTTAGTGGAGTAAATTTTTCAAGTCATTTTTAATTTTAAAAATATTTTTGTAAAAAAATTGGATAAAAGAAAGAAAATTTGAAGTGTTGGACTCTTTAATGTATATCTTCATCATTTATTTTAAGTTGCATTTTTTCTCCTTAAATTTATTGAAAGTTTCTAAACGAAAAGTTTTTGTTCTCACAGCAAAAAAATCAAAATGTGCTTTCATGTTTTTCACTTTTTACTTGTTCCGCATTGTAAAAGTTTTGAAACAATTTAAGAATTTTAAAATAAACTTAAATTTAAGGCTTTTAATAATAAGCACGAAAATTTATTAACATGGTTTTTACATATTAATAAATTTGAGCGATGTTTCTGAACTTGCTTCTAGTAGGAAGTTTAATTTATTCAAAAACTGAAATATTCTATTCATTCAAAAGCTGAAATAAAAAAAATAAGATTTAATTTCCGAGACTCTCTTAAAAATAGATTTCTCTATATTGCTGCCACGATTTCTGTTTTTCTTTTTTTTTTCATTGAATTCGCCATTTTTTTTAATTGTATGGCAAATTCATAAAATATCTGAAATGAAAAATATGCATTAAGTTAACATATATTTTTTCAAGTTTAAGATGTCCATAATATTAAAAAAGCGCATGCCTTTTGAGGAAACATTCATTATTCAACGTTAATAATGAAAGTTTAAGATTCCCATTTAAAATTACATGCATATCTAAATTTCTTGTATTCATACAGGGAAAAATTCTGTTGTCCTCTGCGTGAACGTGAGACGATGCAAAAAAAAAGTTTCGTATTAGCAAAAATAAACTATGAAATATGCATTTTATTACTGAAATGTTCCAAAAAAACACTCCATAAAAATGAGTAATAAAAATTTCCCTTTTATTTTTCCATATATATATCATTATATAATTAAAATTGGGCATTAAAACCATGTAAAACAGGGGATTTTTTTTTTTCGTTTTTCTAAGATACGTGATTGAAAATGTAAATTCTTTTTTAATTGGAAGAAATTATGTACCGATTTGTTAAAATGCAATTTAAATATGTAATACCTTCTATTTAAAGAACACATCGTACTCTTAACAACCTAATGCCAAAAATATTTTATTTGAAATTTTGTTGAAAAAAAAATAATTTTATGGATAGATATGTTACAAGTTTAAGTGATAAATATTTAAGTATAAATAAAATGTTAAATGTCCACAATCAATAGCTTTGTTAGTAAATTTGTTCTTAATACAATTTATTTTTAAAGTATTAATTTTAAATAAAAAAAAAGTGAAACGTAAGAGGAATTGAGCTCAAATTTCTCAGACGAGTTTAAACTAATAGCCTTGTACTCACAATATAATTTTGCATGTTCGAATGCATCTTTAATCTTGAGAAAGTTGTACTAAAGATTAACGAAAATTTGTGTATTTTCACTACATTTAAGAACTTTTACTTTTCTTTATATATTTGGTCCATTCTAATCTGATAAAATGTATTGAGTAAAAAGATATATATATTATAAGCACACAGTCCTTCATGCACAGTATTTAAATAAAAACAATGTGAAACATATCTTAAACGAAATTTTGCGATTTAAAATTTAGTTTTCGTTTTATTTAAAATTATTTAACTTTTACAACTTTCCTTGCCTATAAAATAATACTTGCATTGCAGGTTTCAGTTTATAAACACAAAACTATTGTAAATATCTATTTGGTGATATATGGGTTATATTTATAGAGTTCTATATTCTAATTGCTATGACTCATTTGAATATACAATGATTTAAGAATGTTTCTAAAATCATTAATCCTTAAACAGAATCCAGGTGAAATTAACGAATTAAATGTATTAATTTTGTTTTTCTATGTTGATTATTTTATACTTGGATGTATTATTATGCAATTGTTATGTGTATTAATATTCTGTAAATATGCTATCAATTTAAAGACATATTAAAATTGTCTGCAATAAAAAACACACATTGATTTCAAATATTAAGTACTTTTAGGAGCAATAAAGAAACTTTCAATAAAATTAATAATGATTATATCTCTTAATAAATCTCACATAAAAAAGTTTTCAAATAAAATACCACATTAATGCTCAATTATTAGATTAACATATTCAAAACCTCAGACTGTAGTCTCATATAATAAGAACCCACCCATTTACTAATCAAATTATCGTATAATTGATTAGTTAATAGCCTCATCGGAGGAAAGACTAAAAAATTTGTAAGGCTGTCTTCCAAGAATTTTAGGCTACATAATTTAAACATGCTCGCAGCGCTCGCTCAGTATAATGCGTAATCATTGCCCGGTGAATTTTTCTTGGTGCGGAAGCTTTTATGTGAAGGTATTAAGTTAATGCCCTAACATCATCTTAGTCAATTAACAAGTTAAAATTAATTTTAAAGGTTTGGCGAAATCTTCATTATCTTCAGGTAAAACAGATAGGCGATTACTCCCCTAATTAAAGTTTGTTGGGTCATGACTTAATTCTCGTTAAAAGGTCTTTTCGTCAGTGTTTACTTCAAATTTGATCGATCTTTCTAAACTTAATTTAAAACAGAAAGTCGTAATTAGAAAAGATTAAAGAGGAATAATCAAAAGTTGGATACTTTTTTTTTTGTCTTCACTTGCCCTCCAGGATGAAAGCGGCAAATCGTTCCAAAATGTAAATAGGAATTTATTTGTCGAACTCAGTTTTTAGTATTAATAAAAATTCTAGATTATTCAGAGCTATAATTACAGTTGGAACTAGAAAATAAGTGATTAAGTCCTTTATGTTCCAGAAAAATAATCTTGTTTCTAACCAAAATTGAAAGGAAATGTATGCTCTCGTGCTTATTTTTGATTTGATTAGGACGAACCGGTTTTTGAAATCCGTCCTTTTTTCTTTAGTATCTTATTTATTTTGAAAAATGAAGTCAGAAAAAAAGAAAAACGATGGATGGATTTATTTTGTTCTAGTTATTAGCGACGAAGAGTTAAAATCGAAAATAATTTAGGCAATTAAATGCATCCCTCTTTCACAAATTTAAAAAAAGAAATATATATTAAAGATGCAAACTAAGAATTAACCTTATTTCTTTAACCCTTCAGTGCATTGTGTAGCCGTTTGGCTACATGTTTTCATTTTCATTTATAAAGTACGCGACTGTTCCAAAGAATAGAAATAAAATTTTGGAAATACTTTTTTTAAATGCCTTTTGATAAAAATTTATAGAAAAAAACTGATAGATTATAATAATAGTACTGGAATATTTATAGTAGGAACTTGGGAAAATATCAGGACGGCTATTATTTCAATAGATCTATCATTATAACTACAATCAAAATAATTATTTTTTTGCTCCCTAAAAATATATAATGGTAAAAGGGGAATTTTATTTTTGCTGTAAAATTGTTCTGTGATTTGTATCATTGGGATATTGTTTAATTTATAATGTTACCATTTGGTACGTTTTTTTTGAAGTTGACTAAATAAGATATCTTAAAATTTTAAAAGTTTTCGTGCATTATATACAGTTACTCAAAGCACACTTTTTTTGTAAAAGAAATCATGCATTGTATGATAAAAACAATATAATTCGTTTAGTTTAACAATGGTCGGCGTCCTGGCATAGGGATAGCGCATCTTCCCCATGATCTGGGCGTCCCGGGTTCGAATCCCGGTTCGGGCATAGTTGTTCTTCATTTGTGTTCTATCTGTGAGGCGTGTGAATGCCCCCCCTGTAAAAAGGGGTTGTGCAAGCAAATGTGTGTGTATCATCCTCATATGAGCTAAAAGTCAGACTTCTGCCCTCGGGTGATCAGGGGTCTTTACCCTCAGAAAGCTACTGCACCCCCTTTCCGTGGTAACGTGGACACGGCATCATCATCAGCTGAACAATGTATTTATATAACAGTTTGCGGGTTAAGAAGAGATTTTAGAAGAGCAGTTCTTACTCAAATATAATTCTTTGCTTTCAACTAGAAGAACAAAATAATAGATGGCTAACTTCAACATATATTGCTTAGTATGGAATATGTTCTAACTTTATTTTCAGAGATCCATAATCATGTTTTTAGGAGCAAAACTAAAATTTCTACTATTTCTAGATAAGTTTTTCAAAACTCTGCAAAAAAAAAAAAAAAAAAACACTTGAAATTTTGTTACTAAAGTTATGCTAATTCAATTGTAGCGATGTTAAAGGGCAAATCTTCGTTGCGATGTCTGTTCTGTAAAGAATATATTATTCAATAAAATTCTGAGAATCTGTTTTTTTTTTAAATCTGCGAAAAAATATTTTATTTTTATGCGTATAATTACCATGCAGATGAATAAAAATTAAATATAATTAAATACTTCCTATTTCCTGCAGATGTATGAAAGTAATTAAATTTCCTGGATGCATCCCAAGAAAAACTATCGCGTTAAAATATTCATTTCGCATGCTCTTTCGTTGTTGTCTTTTAATTTTTGGAACGCTTATATTTCTCTAAACATGTGTATATAATTTCATAATTAAATTAACTCTCCAATGCAGAAAGGTCACAAGCGTTCGTTCAACGAAGGAGCCAACCCGTGTACCCCGTACATCATTGTGAAATTCCAACCCATTCCTTAAATGTGATTGATTAAATATTCGTGGGGAGGGATTCTTTCTTTTGATATGATGTCCAGATGGATATGAGGGCCAGGGAGGTTTCCTAAAAGCACTTGAAGAATATACGAGTATACATTTCCTTAGAAACTATCAGCTAGGCTAAGAAATGCTTTGTATAATAATCACTTAAGAACATGAATTTTCCTTGCGTTTTTTGAGAAATGGTGTGGAGATTTCCTATATTTGTAAGAGAAACGTGAGCAAATCAGTACTCTGATATGTCTGCATTAAAATTATCTTAGGAATGAGAAAGATTAATAATCTCATTACCACATTAATGCCGTTGTTTTTATGTTTTAATATTCTATTCATGAGTCAAAGGCGTAAATGTCGATGCTTTCCATTTCTGTTGGTCAAAGTGGTATTGGACCGTCTAAGTATTACCTAATGCAGAAGCCGAACTTATTGTTATATCTGGGAAATTTTCACATGCCGGGAGACTTTCAGGGAAAATTGGTCCACATTTACGTTTTACTTTTTCATCAACCAGCTCAGATTAAACAAGACAAATAAGTTGAGAGAAAAGGAGTAGCAGGATTAAAAGGACAATATAAGTACAAATTAGCAAACAAATTCACAAAAAATCATATCAGTAATCATTCAAAATTATTTAGGCTTAGGATAAGACTGTTATATTGGCTTCTAACACTCATTTCTTAATCAGCATATAGTTTCGAATTTCATTAGACTTAAGATATTTTTCTTAACATTTGCACCATCAACAAGTTAATCGCTATTTTTTGTTAAGAAATTAACAGGTAAATGTGCATCTGCGGAGGTTATAGTATAATTATTATACATTATAATTATTATTAACTCACATTTTTTATGTTCTAGATTGTGCAAAAATTTAAAATAAACACTGAAAGAAATTATGTAAATTACTTAGTCAGTGACAGTTTATGTAATAACAAATAATTCCGATTGTTCCAGAAATTCATACAGTAGCATCCGTTGAAAGAAGCCCAATAAGTTTTATAACTACGGTTTATTCAAAGAGAAAGTCTGAAACACAGTCGTAATAAGAATGAGCGATAAAAAAGTATAATAGAATAAAGCCGTAATCAACAAAAAGGAATTAATGAATGAATGAAATCAATAAATCGTTCAGAACGTAGCTAAGGAACTCGTTGTACGATTAGCATACTAAAGATAGAATTCAATGCTCGTGTGAACACCTCCACTCATATAGTTTTCATGGCATGGTACAGAATTTCCTTGAAATATCTTGGATTCATTCCTAATACAGATAACACCATAATTTTAGCTACATTTCTTTATTTCTATTGGTATCAAGTTGCCAAATGGTCACCAAATTTGTCACCCAGGTTAAGGATCATTTAACAAGCATCCATTAAGAATATTTGTTAATATCTTCATTACTATCAAATTAATTGTTATGGAAGACAATAAATAAATTTGTAAAAATTTAATCTTTCTGTATATAGTCTTTAAAATTTTTAAAACAAACGCTATATAATTCTGAAATATCAATAATCTAATATTCTGAAATTCACCTTGGACAAATTGCGTTCTTTCTTTCATCCAATAATAAATTTAGTGTTTGATACTTGTGACCCTTATATTTAATAAGTTAATTAAATATTTTTGATGTCGCATAAAACTTTATCCATTTTATTTTTTGAATGTTTTGATGATTTGAAAATAATAAAATATATAAAGTCCTAAATATCACGAATAAAAATATTAACAACTCAATTTATTTGTAGATATGTCAATCCCTTCACCTTCTAAATAATTGGGGGAAAACACTTACCTTTCCCATCAAGTCTTTATTCGAAATACATTTATTTCACTATTTAGCCTATCCCAGTTTCTTTTGAACTCAAAATAAATTTATCACTTAATTCATTTAAATAAAATGATTTAACATTTTACTGGGAAATTCATGGCAATTTCAATACATTAATATTTGGTGTAAAACGTATTTTATAATTTAATGAGAACTATTAGTTTAAAATTTAGCGGAACTCACTTTATTTCTATTTTGTCATTAGTAAGCCATTTATAAAATATATTATTGATTTTCTAATTAAGAAAAGGAAACTATGAATTTTAAGTAAGAGAAATGATAATTCAATTAACGGCAATATAATAATTCAATTCAAAAATATTTTATAACTCTACTAAATTGCTCTACAATGTTATAATTTTATCAAATTAATAGCATTTCTATAAAATATCACCCTATTCTAGAAAATATCACCAGTTTTAAATATAGCAAAGGATTCTGTTAAAGGCGCCTATTTAAAAACAGTTAGAAAAATGGATTAATAATGATTAATCAATAAATTTGCTTTGAGTATTCAAACTACTCTTCCATTTCTTCTTTTTTGTATTCTTAAAATACACCGATGAATACAGACGCTCCATTTTTCACTAGCATTTATTAATTTATTAATAAATTCTAAGACTTATGAAAATATCTGAAATTTTTTTTTAATATTCTAGAATTTTTAAATGAAAAAATTAAAAACATAATATAAATGGCTGTAAGAAATGTCCATCAAAAACAATTTTGCATAAAGTTATGTCTAAGAGGGTGATTTTTCAAAATTACTGCCTCTTAAAACACGCAATTGTAATCAAACATTTTTAGAATCTTTTTAAATTTTCAGAAAGTTGGAATATTTTGAAACAACATCTGAGAAAAGCAGTTTGATTATAATAAAAGTGTGTTTGTTTAAATAATTCTATAGTTATCATTACCGGATTTTCAAGCATTCTAATATCATGTAAAGAAACGAAAAGCAACTTCGTTATTAAAGAGTTAGCAAAAAAAAAAAAAAAAAAAAAAAAAAAAAAAAAAAAAAAAAAAACTGAAAAGTCATATGAGAAGAGAAACTTTTGATTCGCAATAACTCAAACTGTACAAAAATATAAAATCTATTTAAAGATTAAAATACAAAATGTGTTTGAAAATAACTCACGTTTACAGGGGAGGGGTATTAACAAGTAATGCAGATACTTTTATATACAATAATAAATGCTATGGATGACAATATCAAATGGCAATCATGGTATCACTAATTTATTACTTTTACCAACAACTACCCCACTTTTATTAAGGCTTTTATCCCAATGATGGATAATATTGATTCCAATCCTGATTTCATAAAAAGCGTTGTCAAAAGTTTGGCGATGACTTTATATGCGTGGCGGTGTTCCATGTAATCGGGATATTCAACCTAATCCAGCAACGGGATATTGAATTGGCCTTTATACTGAAAAATAATAAATTAGCAATGCTCTTATTTCCATTTCATACTGTTATACATTGCATTTTATTATTATATATAAATTTATGCGCTCTATTTATTCTTTCGTATAAAGAAACTAAAAATAATGAACTTAAATATGACCTATTTTATAATTGTTCTATTTTGGGATTGCCTGAATTAATTCGCCTTCCTAACCTCAGCTGGATGCGCATCCCCTTTGTCTTGAAAGTTATGCAGAGAAAATTCTTGTTTCATTGGCAGTCAAGAAAAGACGTTCACGTGGAGTGTGAGCGATCACTAGCTCGCGAGGAAAAGTAAATCAAATTTATTTTACCTGTCAAGCGAAAACCCGGAAAGTTTCTTTTGAAATTAGTAGTTTGTAAAGAAAATAATGTTTGCCTAGAAGAAATATTTATAACCGTGATATGGAACTGCTTATTGGTAGTTGTATAACTATAAGGATTAGTTCGAGATGAATAAATGGATGACTAGTCAAGAAAACTGTTTCCTGATTTTTCTTATTCAGAATCTTCTATCTCTTGCAATCTGGAGCACAGGTATGTGCTCACGAATATGCTTCTTTTGGGAAATTTCCCTATATTCGAGGAAATTTCCCTATATTCTATTCCCTATATATGTGGCGAGTAAACTTTGAAATTAGCGAAACATTATAAAAATGTTTTTTTATTGTTGCATCACCAAAATATGTGTTTATATTAAATAGCATTATAGAAAGTATTGTTTAATAAAAAGAATATGTGAGCTCAGAGAATATAACATATTTTTAATTAATTTTCTCAATTATATTCCAATTAGTTGAAATACCTTGAAAATTTCCGGGTATCTTAAGTTTTCAGGATATTACACAAAATTGATAATAAAGATTTTGGCTAAGGATTAAAAGTAAACTGCGTAAGTATTTTGAGTTCTTTCAGTTAATTAAAATTAATTTTAGTTTTTAAAAAACAATGGAAATTTAGTGCGTTTACATAAATTAACTTTTCAATGGGAATTACATACTCGGACTGGTTCCAAATAATATTCCATACGATAATGAGAAAAAATTGAAACAATTAGAAATTGACGCCTGAAATGTTTCTCAATTAAAAAAATGTATATATTAATTTTTGAAACACAGTTTTTAAAAAAAAAATTGACGTAGTTATATTGTAATATCTATCTTTAAAAAAAATGCATATATCTAAGCGAATAATATACAAAAATGCCCAAATGTGATCAATCCCCTTAAATGTTTCATTTATAAAAACCTTCTCAACTCATGTATTAGTCTATTCGAGTAGTCAAGCGTACATGTTACATTGAATCAAATTTTCTATAGATGGAGCAATGGCGCTTCTTTCCATTAAACGAATCATGATTAAAGAATGTTATTTTCTTTCTGTCTCAGATAATAGATAAGAAAGAAGATGCACAACAATTGATTCTCTATAATAGAGTTCATTGGCTAAGAATATATGTGACGGAAAAGCCAATAAGCTATATGATAGTTTTATTATCGAGTAAAACAAGGTTACATTCTGGTGCAGGCTTTATTCAATATATTTTTGCATTATAACCACTGAGTTATTCAATTATTCCATTTTGTCTTGGAAAAACTTGGGGAACATTTCTTAATACAAAGATGTTTAAAATGTATTTTAATAAAATAATAGTAATTTAAAAAATGGAGGAAATGGGAATGACTATTTTATTATTCTTGCCTAGAAAAATAAGTATACCGAAGTAATTTTATGTGTTTGATCTGATGTTTCGATGCATTTGCTCCTACAAAATACGGCATGACACCCGGAAACATTTAGATACAATTTCCATAAATGGTAATTCTCAAACGATTTAAATTACTCTTGCGAATTTTTTATATTTACGAAGGCAGTTTTTGATAGTTATTGTCATAAAATTGCAAAAGCCAGAAATTTTTATTCGTAAAATGAATTAAAGATAAATTTTTGTAGCAGTTTAATTCACAATATAAAAAAATGTACATTGATTAATTGCTCATCTATTCTTCTGATTACTATAATCTCAAACTGATTACTCCTACCCGCCGGAAGACACATGAAAAAACTTGAATGACTGGACCTGGCGGGAACTGTGATTGAGTCCAAAGGGCCATCATCGGCCACGGTACAGCCCTTCCCTAAGGAAGTGCGTCATCAGTAGGTAATAGACGATTCCATACCATTTCTGCACTCACCTTGGTGTCGAGAATTAACCACCATGCCGGTAGCTTCTCATCCTCATATCTGAGGTACCCCTAGTGAGACCGATTGCTATAAGAATAAATTGTGTATATTAAATTATGTGACATTACTTGATTTTGCCTAAATTATTCAAAACTCTTCACCGCTTTCCGAAAGTTTAGTTGTTTAGATTTAGAAAAATAAGTTTAAATATGTTTCTAAAATAGGCTCCGCAAATTAAAAAATATATATATAGGAAATGCGGTTCTAACATGCACTTCTGAGTATTTGGGAGAATATAATGAATGCGTTTTATGAAAATACTAGCCGCCTTTGGCGACCAGTTGGTTCGCCTGTATTACCACTCGCTACAATTTTCAATTAAATATTTTAAGTAACTGTTCTCTTAATAGATTCGCAAACAAAACATTTTTAATCTTCAAATTTCGATAGTCATACCAAACTTATACTGTTGTTTAGATCGTTTCGTTCAATTTACTATATATATTTTGCTAATTTGTTGTCATTTCCGGCAAATCTTCAAATTTAATTTAAAATGTAAATGATGAAATTGCAATTAATATTAAAATATTTTTTAATAAAAACCAAGCGTTTTATTTTATTTATCATCTTTATTGTTATATATTAGTTATTATTATTATTATTGAATGTGTGTATTGCAAACAGAATCGCTCGGTATTTAAGTCTTATGTTAACTACAAAATATTTTTCATAATTTATGTAATATCTAAAACAATAATTCAACAAAAATTTCTGAGATTCAACATAAAATTCAGTTTTTTGTTTTGCTTTGAAAAGGATTGAAAGAAATAAATAATAACATTTTGTTCCTGCCTATAAATATATTTCCAAAATTATGAAGTCTAAATTTAATGCAGTAAGGTATCATATTCTGAGAAATATTCTGGACACACCAAATTTTAAATGGATGAATGTTTCTATTTTCCACGATCAACTAAGACTTATTTATGAAGTTTTAAATGTTAAAAATTTAGAAAAACTCAACATTTTCATAATCTTACTCCAATTAATCTTGAGAAACCTGTGCGCTGATTGGCGTATTTTCTTTGAAGCGATCGATGGAAAATCTAAAATTATCCTTTTTTTATGGAATAGTGATATTCGAATTTTCATAAATCAGTCAGTTTAAGTGATTGGAAATTAACTCTTAAAAGTCAGTTATTTAGTTGATTGGAAATTAATTCTATGACCACCATAAAATCTGTGCTTTCTCTTGTGGTGTATGCATACTTCTTAATATCTGCTGGAATAAAACATCACATACAAAAGTACTACATGGAACAAACACATCAAAAGTAAACATAATATTTCAACAGTTGCCAAAAACAAAAGAGAGAAAAATGCAATTAATAAGCATACGATATTTAGAAAAGTACAGATATTTAGATTGGAAAATAAAATTATCTGAAATTAACCACACGCGCAGACGATATTTACAAAAGTAAAAATATTCAAGCCTGAAAAGGAAAATATGAGTTATTCCATCAATAAATGCCATAAGTTTGTTTATATCTTAATTATTTTATGAGTCATTAAACATCAAAATGGATCCGGGACTGAATAAACACCCTGTATAGAGAGTGTAAAACATCATAAAATAATTTTTCTTGAATTTATTTTTTAGAAAAAATAATATTTCATATTTGTTTGTGCCGAAAAGTATAGTTTTGCTGATTTTATTTCCAAAAAGATTTAATTTATTTTTAATTGGAGCTTTAATCAATGTGATGGCAGCACTTTGAAAAAAGCTGATTTTTTCCCATGAATGTGAAACGTGCTTAATTTTAATTTTTATTTTTTACGAAAAAAATTATTGAAAAATATAACTAAAATATTTATTTAAACATTCATTAAAAATAGATATTTAATTTTAAAGTTAAAACATTGGTATCATTTAATAGATAAACTTTTGATCTTTAACTTCATGTAAAAATCTTTTTTGTGCGGTAATATTTTTGGAAGTTATAGCAGAAACACGTCAAACCTTCGCTTAATTTTTAAATAAATAAAATTCTAGTTAAAAATTCGAAAAAATAACCCCCAGGTGCACATTCCCGGCCTCCAAGGTGTACACGTGCCAAATTTGGTAGCTGTAGGTTGAATGGTCTGGCCTGTAGAGCGCCAACACACACACACACACACACACACACACACATTGAGCTTTATTATAAGTATAGATATAGATATAGATATAGATTAGGAAATTCCAAGAAACAAGAAACCATTGCCGATTTTTAAGACATTTCGATATTTTAAAATCTTCAGTATCTATTTCTGGAATAACGAAGCTTGAAAAAATTTCATTATATCCTATAATAGCTTCTTTAATATATATATATTTCGAAATATTTGTTATTTATGCAAAAAATTTGGTATAAAAATATCGCAAATATTTATTTTATCGATATACTCATAGGCGATGACGGGAGGTGCCTTTACTTCACTTTTATAACGACTACAAAACCTAAAATATTGCTAATCGATCAGATGAATTGCTCAGATACTTCCATACGTTCATGTTTCTAGTCGAACTACACTAATAAAAGATTAACAACTATTAACAGACGTAAAAAGCTATCTTTAAAACGTTTGTAGATATCAGATTTTTTTATATAATAATTTTATAGGTCTCTGAAATATTTATAATTATTTAGTTAAAAATAATTTGTTTTAAAATGGTTAGAATATGGAAATAAATTTTATTTAGATAAACAATGAAAAAATTTTAGAAATCAAAGAATTATATATTTTCAGATAATACATTTTGTGGATTCCGTGAAGGAAACACCTGCATATACCTTTACATATAATTGTCTTGCATATAATAATAATGGATGCAAAGTGTAGATGGATAAAGTAGTAACGCCATATAGGCCTGACCGTTACTATCGATATTGTTTTGTTCCTTGGTGGCAGGGTGGTCGGCTTCGTAAAACCAGGCCACTTCATCTAAAGTTCCTAAATTTGACCAAGATACACTTTAGAGGGTAGAAATGTGCCCCTTAGAACACTTATTTGACGTGGAGTTTTAATTTCGTATTAGACTACGTTAAAAAGTCAGATGCTTTGCAAAATTATGAATTTTTCTTAAAATTTGAATTCTTAATGCTTGAACAAGTTTCTTAATAAAACCATCAGAACTTTGTTTATAATTCTATTTTTTTGGGAAGTTACAATGCTTTTTGTATTTACATTTATATACTATAAATGCTACTTTATATATTTTCTCAAATATAGAATGACATAATTTACTTTCGAAAAAAATCTTCTAAATTAAGTTATAATGCATATTTTATAATAAAATTTGGAACAATAATTTTCTGTTCCAAATGTAATATTCCAGAATTTTCTGCAGTTCCTGAACAAGAGAATAAGTAATCTATCAGTTTATAAATATTTTATAGAGCTTCACAAAGCGAAAAAATTGAAAATTTCTTGTTTATCAGTCAAACTCTAATATTTAAGGAATGGATAGGAATACAGCTTTTTTTTTTAAATTCAGGAACTAGATGATATATTTCTTAAGCCCTCTGCAAAATGTTCAGCAAATCATTTGATAAAATTCTAAACTAGTATTTGGCTTTATGCCTCTTTTTAGTCAAAGTCTTTTTTCTAATTTCTAAAATATTTTTGCTACCTAACTTGGTTCCAAGATGTGTTTTTTTTTAATTCATTTTATGCAAATATTCAAAAATATAACTATTTTCGAACATTTTTCGAAAAGAATCATCTTGGATGTAGTCACATACCTTAAAAGATAATCTTGATTTTGATGTTTTCCCACAATAACTATCGAAAATATTCCTGCTTTAAAGACGATTTTTTCCACTACTGTAAAATCCAAAGGTTATTTTTTCATTGATGCAAATTTAGTTGTTGTAAAAAATTGTTAATTTGATTTAATTAACTTTTAAAAGTACTTTTAAATGCACATAATAATATTCATAATAATCCTTCTTATTGTTTCCTCAAAGTATTTAATCCCGTGATTTTCTTCCATTGTTGAAAGCTAAAGAAGGATTCCGTTTAACATTTATGTAATTTACAAGATGACAAAAAAGTGAAATTAAAATATCGCTTAATTCAGAGAGGAACAAAACATAGTAGCGATATGATGTCATGGAACTATCTTCATTGGAAAGTTCACTTGTACAATGAATAGAATATTTACACGATTATTAAAATAGTAAGTTTTAACATCTGCCAATTTGATGCAATCATGGACATGAAGTTATATCTAAACGATTTAACTGAAATAAAATATAACCAATATCACTGGTGGAACAGCTTGTGGCCAGCTGACAACTGATAATTAAATAAGTCATGCGTATATTGGTTTGTCAAAAATGAATGATATGGATACACTTTCGTAATTAAACTTTGTCTATTATTTCAAAATGTCAAAATAAATCAAATCGAACTTCATTATTCGAATTGAACGTTTAAAGCGAATAGGATATGATTGCTTATATTCAGATTATTATTGAAAGATAAGAAAGAAATTTTTAAAAATAAAATCAAGCAAGATATTGAAAAACTCTTCATGAAATTATGTTCCACAAAAATAAGGATTAGTAAACTCTGAATGCATAGATAAAAAAATGAGAGTGGACTTTTCAAAATTTTTATCGCATGCCTACAAAAAAATAATCTATTATCCTGCATTAATTTTTTTATTAAAATTGTTGATTTTGAATAAGGTTACAAACATCACGTGCCCTGAATTTTTATTCATATTTCCAAATATGAGCATTTTTTCTTCTTAACATAGTTAATACAACAAAGTGGCATTTTACACATTTTTCATTCAACTTAATATAAACAGATAATTCACTATATTTTTGAATTATCGTTCTTCCATGAATGTAAATGCTGATTGACAGACTATAGAACTGCAAAAAAAATTGTTTTCAAAACTGATATAAATTTGCATTTTAGGTATTAAAACTGTGACTAGCAGATATTACTTATGAAATTTTTGTGCTTTATAATTGTTATTCTATACTCGGGGAGATAGATATCATACCTGATAAAGGATTTTATTCTAAACATAATAGAAATTTACAAATTCGGTGTAACACAAATTTGATCCATCTATTTTAATTCATTTTTCGGTTATCGTATTCATAAATAGACAAATCAATAGATACAATCTCAAAAATGTGTTTTTTGGACACTTTAATATCTAGAAAGTGGAAATACAACAAACTCTTGAGATCAAAGTTTCCAGAAATTAAAATATTTTCTTTTTGTATGTTTAATATATTTAAAAATAAGTGAAAAACTAAATTATCTATACAAAGTTATGCAATCTTAAAAAAAGTATGAATGAAAGCAATATGAACAGATAATTTTCATGTCCCTACTTTAATTATTTAATATCAATTCCCTCTGTTGAGTAAGAAATTTTGGAGGTCAATATTATTTTTCCAAATTTGAACAGTTTCATTTCTCTTAAAATTAATTCGTATGTTTCAAATACCACATAATTTGTCCCTGCTTATTAAAATTCTAATACAAAAATAGATTAAGCTAGCTCAAAAAAAAACACAATATTCAGGCGCTCGTCTTAGTAAATATAGTAATGATCCTTTCAGAAGTGGCGAACAGTTGATATCAAATCAATGGTAGTGGCCTTCCATAAACATTCTCGCATACTCTCTAAGAACCTTGCTCTCGAATACCAGAGAACACCTTACATGGCATTGGCTTACGATGGTTACGAAATATGAAATTAATGCTTGAATTTAAGTTTCATTGAATCTATCGTGTCCTCCTTGGCGAGTTATTTGGCGATTAATCCCTGGGATGTGTCAACAGTAGCCAAAAATCAAATTTGTGTTTTAGAAACGTTTTACTCAACCGAATGAAACAAAAATTAGAAACAAAACTGCACTTGTATTCACAAAATCCCATACCAAATCTGGTATATTTAAGTCATTGCGTTTTTGGACTATCGTCTTTACATGTTTCTGAAAGTACAGACTGTCGGACAGCCAACCTATATTTCGAAACGGCTTAAACTCGGACCAATGTCTACACTATAGATGTCAAATCTGTATACCGAATCTTTTCTGTCTAGCTTTCTTAGGTATGTAATAATTGTGTTAGTTTATATTCGAATATCAGGGCTTCCCCTGAACAGTTTTTATTCAACATTTATTAGAAATCTGCATATTTGTTATAAAAATAGTATAACAAATTTCTACATTCTAGCACAAGAGTTTTTTAGTTATATTTGTCACAGACGGACGGAAAATTTTCTAAAAATGTGTTTTGCGAACACAGGCAAAACCAGAGATCTGTCAAAATCTCGAGGTCGAATTTTGTGCCGATTACTACACTTTCACTATACTTATCCCATTTTTACAGGTAGGAATCAACAACTTTGTCTTGCCTTGTTCATCAAATGTTATTGAATTAATAAGTTTACATGACAAACAGAATCAAATATATTAAATACGAATATTTTTGCAAAATATATACTTTATTGTTTGAAGCTAAAAGGAAAAAAATATAACTCTAGTTTGGCAGAGATCCAAACACTATTGTTACACAATAATTTACCTCAAATTTCATTTCACCATAAATAGGATTTGCAAGGTCAGTCGTTCCTCCAATTTCGTCTGAGACTGAAAAATCAATAATAATAATAAATCTGCCATAATGCCTTGTGTTTTCTTTCTTATAAATGCTCTAGATTATCTTAGAAATAAGTACTAAATTCCTGTAAGACGCTTAGACTGTGTCTCGGAATTTCAAGACATTGAGCAAATCTGAAAATTGAAAGTTATATATATATAAGACAAATAAATTTTATTTCTAATGTCTTAAATTCGACGAAATCCTTTAAGTGTTTTTAAAAGAAATAATGGTCGTATTAGTAATAAGAGAAACTAAACTATTAGTAATAATAAAACTAAACTATTAATATACGATATAAATTTATTTTAATAGAAATGAATTCATTTGAAACGAATACTTTTGGTAAGAAACTTCTCATAATTTATTTCTTCTTCTCCTTTATAGATACAAGATTGTGGAGTTAAGTAAATATGAACATAATTTAATTAAATTTAATTTAAAGCTTTAATCGCTTTAATTTTATACATGGATAATTTAAAGCCTTCAATCCATATAACAAAAATAGAACAAACATGCATTTTATTTTATTTGAGTTTACTCAATATTTCATTGAATATAAATTTAGTTCTATTTTCTAAATTATTAGGGAAAAAGCACTGCCTAATAATTTAGGCAGTGCTTTTTCCCTAATAATTTAGAAAACCTTAACGAATTTATCTTAACGAATTTACCTTAACGAATTTCCAGAAGTTTCATGTTTTAATGTGAGCATTTTTAGCGATTGAAAATAAAATATTAAATCTGATTATTTGAAAAGCAATTCATTTTGCAATTTCATTATGAGGAAAAATTACTGTTATTTTTATGAAAAACATCAATAAGTATAATCTTATAAAACAAGACTTTAAAAAAATTCGCTTGAGTCATTGAAATTACTTAATTTCGATGTGTAAAGAAGAAACGAATCATGATTCAGCACTATAAAAATAATAACTCGTTATTAATAACCGCAATATCAGTAATAAGTATAAATTGTACAGATAAATATAGCTGGTGATTATTGTACTTAACGGTTGAATCTAGAATTCCGTTTATCTAGTTTGTTCAATTATCAATTGTAGGCATATTTTTAGTCATAATATTCATCCAGTTACGAGAACAAAGATTAAAAATTCATTATCTCATTCGAAAGATAATTTGATACATATCAATTATGTTGGAGATAATATGAAAAAAAAATCCTTCAAATAAGCAGTAAAACTAACGAATTGATTTTTCATGCATTTGGATATATATTAATTTTGCCAAATTCGATACATTTTGCAATTTTCTCTTAAAATTATGTATGAAATTTCATTTTTCAAAATTTTACGAGCTATACCATACATTGTTGCAGACAAAATTTTAATATGTTTTTCCAGACTCAAAAAAGACTAAAGTAGACTAAAAAGTAGAAATTTAATCAAATCTTTAGGCCAAATTTGTTCATGATTGTAATGGTCTCTCATAGCATAATTCGTATACTAGCAAATATAAAAATTCCAAATCATTTATTCAAAATTCTCGTGTTTCTGATAAATTTGACTATTTCGTTATCAGAATATCACTAAGCAACTTTTGATTTGATGAGTTTAAAAAAAAGTTTTAAAATCCTACATCTTCAATTTATACTGCATTTCAGTACCTCATTTAGCTTAATTTTCTTTACTTAAATAAGAGTTTATTTTTGAAGTTTATTGAAAGTTCTTCTAATTGGTTGCCTTGGTAACTACCAGCCTGATACTTCATTACTTTCACTTGCCTGACATTCAACGTTCTAAGATATTTAGTAGCGGGGATTCTTGACCAATCACAGCAGACGTGACATGCGCTAGCTCTAAATACTCAGTCTGTAATCAGCAATCCCTGTCCAAAAGTTCACTGATTCCGACACGTCATCACCACCTGTATTTGAGAATTAAGTAACGCGCATTTGATATGTGGTTAAAAATTAAATCACATGGTTTTTTCTGGGATCACAAAGCTATTTTTCTATTGTTTCACCCCAAGTCCATGTCTACCATAAATTTTATAAGCATTTCCCAAAAGATGGGTGCCCATAGTAAAGATCTAAATCGTTAGGTAACAGAGAATCTAGGAATTCAAATTCACCACCTTTAATCTTTAAACCAAATGCTTCACCTCCATTTTAAAATGGTTTCAATATCTGATAAGGACATGCATCTCATTACTGATTATAAGACATGAATGTATTCACCTTTAAACATATTGCCTTGAGCAAAGTAGAATTCGGGTTTCATATTCTCTACAGTTTGGCGAGTAATCTGTTATAGTCTCGAATATAGTCTTTCATATCATTACAAAATTATTTGAACTTATTGATTGTGTTTTATTCAAAAAAGTATTTCGTAACATCTACTATATCTAGAAAACAATAGACTCCCTTTGTTTAAGGTTATCCTTGACGAATAAATGTTTATAATCATTTTATAAAATAAGACAAACTTGTGGTGTTATTTATCCTGGTTATTTTATTGGAACTGCTTTTTAAATCTTAAATGTTATATCATACTGCGTGTCAGCGGCTATTAATAAAAGAATTAAAGTCACCAAAAAAATCGCTGATTACAAAAATTTTTGTTAGAAAAGTTTTTATTATTAATAAAGATCCTTACTGAAAAATTAAAAGTAGTTTAAAGACCTTTTGGAGATATACCAGCAACAATTCATTTTTAGGCAAACTACATTTGATAGCATATCATGGTATGCTTTCAATTAACAACAAGAGGAAAAAAGCGCAAAATCTATCCAAGTTCCAGAAACCTTTTTCTACAAGTTCATGAAAATCGAAGTTTCCGAGTATTGTTTACGTGCTGCAATGATTAGATTCGTTTTGTTGGCAATTCCCAAGGGTCTTTTGATCACGTTCGCGATGCTTTTATTTCCTAAACAATGCGACCACAGCGCTATTTACTGTTTGGTATTTCCCACTAAAGGAAGGGACTCTTAAATGATATATGACTTCAGCTTTCGCAGCCCATCAGGGAATACTTATTCCTTAAGATACCAGGGCAGAAGGAGTCTTTGAAATGTGGCCTTTAATAAAGGGACGAGATAAGGGTGAGGAATACAAAGTGTCAAGACTTTTGACGAATTTTATATATTCCTAAGACAAAATTTATATATGTAATTCTAATATTTATAGGAATATGTAGTTTCTAAGCGTATCAAGCATTGGACATATTATACAGTGGGCAGTGTTTCGAGATCAGGTATCTTTTAAAGAGATACAATTTATATTTAAGAATGAAACGTTTAATTTTAAATCTGAAATTATTTATTAATATTACTACCCTAAAATTCCACTCTGCACAAACATTTTCATATTTGTGCAGAGACAAAGAAATATGATATTTGAGAATGCACTTGCCAGATGTGCTGGTACAGAACTGGTTTGTATATCTATGACGAGAATAATTATTCTTCGCCAACATACACTGTGGATCTTCATCAGTATTGGGCATTGACAGAATACTTGTTCATATACTTATGTAGGGATTCATTATCCTTCGCCAACATACATTGTGGATCTTCGTTAATATTGGATATCGATTTCAAGATTATTTCATCTCAGAAAGGATTTTGCAATAAAAACATCACAAAATACAATTATGTTAGAAATTTTATAGTTTTTCAGTCGAGTGTTTTGAATTTAAAAGTTATAATGAAAGAAACCTTTAAACAATATAATTCAGATTTCGAACCACAAACAACATTTACTCCTAAAAAACTATGGGCTATTACAAAAAAAACTATGGGCTATCTTGGATTCTTTGTTTGAAGAATAGCAAATAAGGTAAGGAAATATCTAACTCTCAAAACCTATTTTCTCCCTTTAAATTTTGAGATGGACTTTTCATTTTCTTTGATAAATCTTTCATTACCTTTTCTTTATAAGTTTAAGATTGTTGGTTTACTTGAAAAACTGTTTCTAAACTGGTTTCAGTTAAATTAGCCATTATTCCAAAATTATATATATATATATTCCTTTGTCTTTTTAAATTATGGTTTTTGCGGCATTTTATGAAACATAAAATACTGTATCATACATTCGTGTCTGTAACCATTACAGCTGCTAACGATTGAATGCATATGAAAATATATTTTTTTTTATTAAAGATAAAAGAAAAAGAAATCCCAAACAAATTGTTCTGGTAAGTACTGATAACAATTGCACATACTTTAAATGACTGTGTTAATACCAGTAGTTGCGTGTAAGCAAAACATAAATGTAAGGCTTAAAAATTACAAAAAGAACATAAATAGGTATAATATAGAGGAATTTTAAAATTTGCTGCATCGTTATTGAAAATAGTAAAATAAATTTAAAAGTAAGATAAAAAAACTTATTATATAAGGAAAGAAAAAAATCCAACATAAATTGAAGATTTCAAAAAGAAAATGCAGGAAATAGATCTATTATTTACAGTAATGTTAAAATCAAACTAAACAAAATTAGAACAAATTAAAAAATAGCAATACATAACAAAATATATTCTTACAAGAATAATTTTAAATGTGTTTTAATATTTCTTCATTCAGTAATACAATAATAGTATATTTATTTCAAAACACTATCTTTAAAAATTCAATGAACCCAAAAATGTTGGACTCTCCTATTCCCATTCACAGCTCTATGTTCCGAGTAGAATGCATATTAAAAATAATTCGTCTGTGGAAATGGTACCAAATTTATTAAACAGGATGCTTTTTGAAGAAGAAAAAGGCAAAAATTCTGTAATATGTAGAAAAATTCAGCTTTTGAAGAGAGCAATTGTTTAGAATTGGTATCTTTCCAAGGTCATATGCTTCATTTGTGTTATAAGAACTACATAAATGAATCCATCATGTTCAATAAAGTTTTTCTTTAAAATATGCCTCTTCGAGATCAAATTTTTCATGAATTAAATCTGAAATATTCCTAGGAAAATTAGAACTAAAAGCACATTAAGACCCATTCATCATGACTATCTTTCCTATATGCATTTTTCAACCATCTCTCAAAAGATTTTTTTTCTTTTAGGCAGTGTTTGACATTCTTTTCTTTCATGCTAATTTTATGAGCTATAGTATCTTCATAAGCATATTTATATCATTATTCTTAACTCTCTACAGTCTCTTGTTTCATATTTTATTCCAGCGCCAAGAGATATTAGCCTTTCCTGTCTAATGTATCATAACTAATACATTCTGCATCAAATATCTTTTGGGAGTGACTTTTTCTTAAAAAATTTAAACACCTTTTGAATATTATTAAAAACCATTTAAAGCTTTAAAAGCTGTAAAGAAGCACTTGCGAAATCATTATGCCAGTTTCTATAAAGAAAAGTTGTTAATCAATACATTGCAATTTTTTTCTTCATTCTATAAATATCTATTTTCGGATGTGATAAAAGCTTGTAAATACTATTTGCTATAAACGTTTTCGCATAAGAAAGGCAATGTTTTAATACATTGATTCTAAATGATAATAAATTGCTGAGTAATGGTTTCTATTGGTAATTTAATTTTTATTTTTAAAAAAGAACAAAGTGATTACTGAATATATTATTTGTTTATTCAAATGATACTCTGAGTGCAATTGCTAAAAATAAAAAAAAATGCTTTAAAGACACAATATATAGGATAATTTTATCATCTTAGTCATAATAGAATGATCTACCAACAATATCTTGGATATAGATATCTGAATTCTGAAAATTCCATTTAGAATCTCGGGATTTTTTCTGTTCTAAACATTATTATGATGGTGAGAACGAAATATGTTCCCTTTAAATCCTCACTTGAAGCATGTTAAAGGATGTTTCATGTTCAACATTAGAATTAACTAAGAGGAATCTTTTACGGAATTGGTGTCAATTCTCGAACACTCTAGAATTGACTCCCAATTCCGTTCAGTTACATTTAAATCGTGTTTTAAAGCAAGGCTGGAGCTATTTTGTAAAGGACCTCGTAATTGTGAGCCACGGTCAGACAATGAGGGAGACACTTGAGCCCTATTCTTTCCATATTTCCTCAGCACACCAGTGGGAGGACGTCTGACCCCAGCGGATTTAACGTGCGCCAACCCCGCTTAAACGACAATTGTTTGGTGGAACGAATCACAAACCTACCGATTCTGAAGTCGAGAAGACCTTACTACAAAACCACTGTAAATCATCGTTGCAAGACAAGGAAACATAATAATTAAAAAAATTTTTTTTCTAAAAAAAGTTCATTAAAGCGTACCATTATTAACTCTAATTAATTAAAAAAATAACCTGGTAAAAGGCCTATAAAAAGTCGAGATCAAAAACAGTTTTAATTCTCTGTTGACATTTTCTATAGAATGGAGCGAGTTTCTAAAATTGCTCATGAAGAGATTTATAGTACGAAAAAATGGCTCCTTTCCTTAAATTTACAAATAATTCAATTTGAAATCCTTAAATAAGAATTATTATTTGCGCAAGATGCATTTCAACAAAAGACGTTTAATTTTTAAATTTCAAAACTTAAATATCAATAAACGTATCTATGTTTCAGACACATAAATAATTTTGAGAAGAAAAATTTCATTCCCTTAGGTTTTGCAAGTCAGGAATATTATTATAAAATAAAATTGTTCTATATGTATCTGAAAACCAAACATTATTTTAGTTCAACTGTGAGATATATTTTATATCTACAATTTTCTTCATACGCTTACTATGTAATATTATCCAGAAAATATTTGAGAATTTTATCTATTTGATGAAAATGAAAATTTTAATTATGAGCTGTATAAGTGCATAATTAGATATTTCCTGAAGAGAAAGATGTCCTGTTGTATAGATTTTTTTTATTAAGTTTCTCAATTTCTCTCTATTTAATTGTTAAAAATTTAAATCTATTTAGTTTATTTATAAATGCCATATATTAAAGATAACGATCTAAATGTTTATATGAATATTTCTCTCAAAATGTAATACCAGCCGGCATTCATATATTTGTTATTTTAACATAAAGTCTAAAATAGGTAAACTGATTACATATTTTCAGATAAAAGTAAAATTTAATTTGATTCTTAGCTCAATGCATAATGTAAATTCAAATTCAAAAATCAAACTATATGTCTTTGTATTAAAAAAAAAATTATTTTACTAAGGAAATTTGATATTCTCTAACAATTCAATAAATGATGTTTCCGAGTCCAAAGATATTTAATTACATTGTCGTTATATTTCATAAATATACTATATCATGGACAGAATCATTATTAGATATAAAAATTGAAACATTATAAACTGTCTCGGTTTATATGAAATTAAAAACTTTGTTACTAATTCATATTAATTTATCATATAAATGGTCTTATTCATATGAAAATAAAAACGTATAAAAACTATCATTTTATTGAAAAAATGTTGTATTTAGAAATAATTTATTTATTTAAGCTGGCGGAATAATTCTAAAGATGAAAATATTTGCTAGCGGTAAAATTATTCGAAAAAATTTCTTTACATCGGAATGTGTAAATATAAATCAAATAAAATTATCAATCTTATTTGCTATCACAAAAAGTTATTTAAATACATTTATTATTTATTATTGATTGTAAATTTCTTCTAAGGAATAATTTGCGTTTCATAGCATTAGATGAATTTTTTTCTATAACTGAAAATAAATTGAAATATATGGTAAAAACTTTATTCGAAAGTATAAGAGAACAATTAATAGTTCATGTAAAAGTAGAGTAGACATCGCTAAGGCTGCCTTATATTTATGTAATTTGAAGTTAACGAAGTTACGTTATTATTGTCCTTTTTAAAAAGTAATTAATGTTTATAAATTCCTTTTTTGGCAATGTTATTTCTCTTTTGAAGTCATTATGTTTGTGACGTCATTGTTTGCTTTCAGATGTAATATCGGCATGAAAAGGAATTGTTCGTTGTAAGTTCTTGTGAATGTTTTCCTGTGAATGTTGAATTTTATGCATTTAAACCTGTAAATATTTGTAAATAATCACTGCCATAGCAGAAATTTTATGTATATACCTAAATTCTGAATGAGTTTTAATTAAAACTGCTTCATTAGAACATGAAGTGCAGTGAATTATTTACTGGCGTCCGCAAACAATTTATCAGAAAACTAAGTCAGTCATTGACTGATTTGATACGTTTTAACAGTTCAAATGTTTCGATATGTTTCTGGGTCCAAATTTTATAAATTATTTTTGTAATATACTTATAAAATAAAATCTAAATTAAAATAATAATAAATTTAATGAAAAATAAGAATAAATAATAAGCTGAATAAAAATGAAAAACAATGATAAGCTGAATAAAAATAAATAAAAATGAAAAACAACGATAAGCTGAATAAAAATAAAAATGAAAAACAATGATAAGCTGAATAAAAATAAATAAAAATGAAAAACAATGATAAGCTGAATAAAAATAAATAAAAATGAAAAACAATGATAAGCTGAATAAAAATAAATAAAAATGAAAAACAATGATAAGCTGAATAAAAATAAAAATGAAAAACAATGATAAACTGAATAAAAATAAAAATGAAAAACAATGATAAACTGAATAAAAATAAAAATGAAAAACAATGATAAATTGAATAAAAATAAATAAAAATGAAAAAGGTAAATTGAATAAAAATAA
>JAPMOR010010098.1:282960-298933 GCA_026543865.1 Argiope aurantia | reverse complement strand
AAACTCATCTATAAAAACATAAAATCGACAATGTTAAAATTTTTAAAAAAATGTTTTCTTTTTGCTTTGTTTTTTTTTTACTCAGATGGAAGTTTTACTTTCGCTTTTCATTAGAAGTGTGTATACTTTTTAATTTATATTAAACTGATACTATTATTCAGGTTTTTCAGTTGTATAAAATAATAAGGAGAACTGAATTCCATATTAATCACTTAATAGCATAAAAAAGTCAATAATCTGGGAGCTACGCTAGTCTAGACTATCCGAACACTGTTCATTCAAGACATAACAATAGGGACTATCAGATAACATTAGTACCATCTATTGCTTCTTTATTTTGTATACGAATTACCAAAATTAATCAAATTAATATTTCTCAAATAAGTTAATCAAAATTATCAATCAACTCTAGGAATGGTGAAATGTGGTTTCAGATTATTTTTAATTAAAGACAAATGAAAAATTCCATGCCATGCAACATAAAACTTGACTATCTTAATGCATTCCAGTTTCCTTTATTTATTTATTTCAACTTTATTTTCTTCTTAATATTCTAATTTTTTTTTCTCCCTTCAACTAAAAAATTCATTTTTTTTAACATAAAAGAAATAAAAAGTTTAAAAAAAAACGCATTATAAGAGTAAAGCAGACGACTTTTTCTTTTAAAAAAAATTCATTACATTTTAGGATTTAGTAACCTTTTTACATTATTAAACTGCTTAACATGATTAACTAAGAAATATTTTTATAACCTGCGGAAATGCTGGTTAAAAAAACATTCAACGGAAAATGTGTTTTTTATCTAGATTTTTTTCCATTAAGAAAAAAAAAGAAGGAGGAATTATATTAATCTAAACAAAAGTATCCTTAAGAGTATTATTTTCAAAAGCTATTAAGGCATTTTTTAGACGTGATATAAGATTTGCTCTGCGCTTTTGTTTAATTTACAGCTTACATATTTTTTATCTTCAAGAATGCTTTTATAAATTCCAAGGCAAACAAAACACTTCCTAAAAAAACATTAAGCATATGTTCTTAAAGAAGTAAAAAAAAAAATGTTCTTACTAAAATTTAAAGAGATATTTATTTCACGTATATTAAATATAAACCAAAAAGTAATCAAATATTTTTTCTTTTCTTTTATTACCAAAATATTTAAAAAAATTACAAAAATATAATTTTTATGCAGATATTCTATTCTGTTTAATGTTGTGTATTATATATCGTGAATTAATTAAATAATATCATCGTCGAAAAATTAGAAACTAAAAGCATGAATTTGTTTCGTATTTTCGTATTTTAAAATGATGCGCTGCTGTCAGTAGTTTCTGACAGCAGTCAAAAATTGACAGCTGTCCAGTCATTATCATTTTTATTGCTATTCTGCAATACATCAATTACATGCATCATTTACATTTAACAACAAAAAAGAATAAAATAAATAACAGATTTATCTAGAGTGAATGAAAATGCGACTTCACTGTTTTAAGAAAAGCATAAATGCCTACGCATCCAATGTCTTGCTATATATTTTTGCGGTCTTTTGTTCTCCTGCAGCTACGAAATAGATTCCAAAATTAAAACGGTCTGCTACATTTGACACTTATTATGGTATCAAGCATTAAGGTATGCATAAAACAAATAGTTATTGTAATATCAAAATGCCGCATGTCAAATTTCCAGAGTATTTTGTCGATGTAAAATATCCATGTTAATTAATTACATCTGATCTTAAACTGCATTATGAGATATATGATTATTGCAAACGTTACAATTACGTTGTAACAAAATAAAAATATATTGTGTATGGTTACAGCTATTACATGCAAATTTCGTTGCATGTAATTTTCTAACAAGTTCTTTCAAAATAATTGAAAAGAAAATTATTTGATTTAATCTACTTTTGTTAATCCTATGAGCCCGGACAAGCCTCAAACTGCTCCGTTCGACAAAGCCCTGAATCGGGCGTTTTGGAACACACAGCTCAAATCTAAGGGTGAAAGATAATTTACGATCATGAAAAATTACGTTAGGTGTATGGGCACTAGAAATCTCACACCAGTCGGGTTCATAGAGTTAAAAATTGCTGTATAAATGTTCACGCCATTTATGAACAAAATATATAGGAATCTAGAGTTATATATGGATATATTTACCACAAACCAGCTACCCTCTCCCTATATACACGCATACTCTGTGTATCCAAGATAATCTAAATGATAACTGCTACAAGACAGGAACTGAATCTGTGAACTGAGTGTCATCAACATAATTTACTGCTTGTCCTCAGTACATATATTGTATTTCCTTCAAACGATAAGGGCTATTCTCAGGTGCATTAGAAGAAAAGACAAATTTTATTAATGTTACAGAACACAGTTTTGAAGCGAATGGTAGCCGCAGCATCATTTTAGAAAAAACTTCTACCAAAAATGTCTAATTAGTTCTTTCAAAGAATAACTTCATATAAAGTTTAACATCATCATTTCTCAAGAAAAATACAAAAGTAACGTTGCCGATTATGCCTCATCATGATTCGTTTTGGCTCGAGATTAATTAATTAAAGATAAGAAACCAAAAGATTAATTAATAACGCTTTCTGAAAATCTTAGCTAATTAAAAATAAGAAATCAAACGATAAATTAATAGCACCATTTGAAGATGACGTCACTTCATAAAAACGAGGAACAGAGATGATACTTTATATTTTTACATCTATAGCATTATGATTTTACTGTAATAATGATAGCCGTCTCAATATCGAAACAGGAATTGAAGTGAGTCCTCAAAACCATCAGCATACTATTGGGTTGTTCGGAAAGTAATTTCGCTTTTTCCCGACACAGGATTTAATTGTATTTTTTTGCACCCAACTTCACATTTAAGCCGTATAATTTTTATATGCTTTGAGAGCTCATATAGCAAGGCTTATGTGTGAAAAATTCCAATTAATTCTACGCAGTAGTTTTTGGTTGGTGCCCTTTTAAATATAGAGAGCGATAAGCAGCATTTTCGTGATATCTTACTGTTTTAATACAGAAAGGGTAAAAATGCTGTTCAAGCCAGAAAGAAATTGACCGATGTGTATGGAGAAGGTGTGTTGACAGTACGCCAGTGCCAGAACTGGTTGGCTAAATTTTTTAGACGGTAAAACCTTCACCTCAAATGAGGAGGTCAAAAACCACCTCGATCAGTTTTTTGGCAACAAAGACCAAAAATTTTATGAGCGTGGAATTATGCTACTACCAGAAAGATGGCAAAAGGTGTTGGATCAGAACGGCCAATATATAATTTAATAAAGTATTTTTTTATTATACGAAAATTGTCTTTCATTTCCACGAAAAAAAAACGAATTTACCAATAGTTACCAATAATAATTAATAGTTACCAATAGTTAAAAATAATTACAACCCAATAGTTTGCGTTGGCCAGAATTTCTCAGCAATATATGTATTTCAATCCCTTAGATAATAAGAACCATTCGTAGATAAAAATGGATTACATTGATGTTACAGGACACAATTGTGAAGAAAATAATTCCGAATAAACTTCCGCCAGGAATGTCTGATAGTTAGTTCTTCCTTCTATTAACTCTGCATAGCGGTTTGTATTGCTACCTCTCTTGCTAAGTGTAAAAGAGAAGTAGTATTATACAAAGTTCCGAGAATTTTGGAATAGGTAACAAATTATGTAAAAAAAATAATCTATACTTATAATAAAGCTCAATGTGTGTGTGTGTGTGTGTGTGTGTGTGTGTTGGCGCTCTACAGACCAGACCATTCAACCTACAGCTACCAAATTTGGCAGGTGTATACCTTGGAGGCCAGGAATGTGCACCTGGGGGTTATTTTTTCGAATGTTTAAATAGAATTTTATTTATTTAAAAATTAAGCGAAATTTTGACGTGTTTCTGCTATAACTTCCGAAAATATTACCGCACAAAAAAGATTTTTACATGAAGTTAAAGATCAAAAATTTATCTTTTAAATGATACTAATGTTTTAATCTTAAAATTAAATTTCTATTTTTAATGAATTTTTAAATAAATATTTTAACTATGTTTTTCAATAATTTTTTTCGTAAAAAATAAAAATTAAGATTAAGCACGTTTCACATTCATTGGAAAAAATTAGCTTTTTTCAAAGTGTTGCCATCACATTGATTAAAGCCCCAATAAAAAATACATTAAATCTTTTTGAAAATGAAATCTGCAAAAATATAATTTTCGGCATGTGTCTGTAGGAAATGAAACAAATATGAAATATTATTTTTTCTAAAATATAAATTCAAGAAAAATTATTTATGATCTTTTACACTCTCTATAGAGGGTGTTTATTTAGTCCCGGACACATTTTGATATTTAATGACTCATAAAATAATGAAGATATAAACAGACTTATGGCATTTATTGATGGAATAACTCATATATTTTCCTTTTCAGGTTTGAATATTTTTACTTTTGCAAATATCGTCTGCGCGTGTTTTTAATTTCAGATAATTTCATTTTCCAGTCTAAATATCTGTACTTTTCTAAATATCGTCTGCTTATTAATTGCATTTTTCTCTCTTTTGTTTTTGGCAACTATTGAAATGTTATGTTTACTTTTGATGTGATTGTTCTATGTAGTACTTTTGTATGTGATGTTTTATTCGAGCGGATATTAAGGACAATGCATACACCACAAGAGAAAGCACAGATTTTATGGTGGTCATAGAGTTAATTTCCAATCAACTAAATCACTGACTTTTAAGACTTAATTTCCAATCACTTAAACTGACTGATTTATGAAAATTTGAATATCACTATTCAATAAAAAGAGGATAATTTTAGATTTTAAATCGATCGTTTCAAAGAAAATACGCCAATCAGCGCGCAGGTTTCTCGAGATTAATTGGCCTAAGATTATGAAAATGTTGAGTTTTTCTAACTTTTTAACATTTAAAACTTCATAAATAAGTCTTAGTTGATTGTGGAAAAAAGAAACATTCATTCATTTATTTAAAATTTGGTGTGTCCAGAATATTTCTCAGAATATGATACCTTACTGCATTAAATTTAGACTTCATAATTTTTGAAATATATTTATAGGCCGGAAAAAAAAAATATTATTATTGATTTCATTTCAATCCTTTTGAAAGCAAAACTAAAAACTGAATTTTATACTGAATCTCAGAAATTTTTGTTCAATTATTGTTTGAGATATTACATAAACTATGAAAAATATTTTGTAGTTAACGTAAGACTTAAATACCGAGCGATTCTGTTTGCAATACTCATATTCAATAATAATAATAATTAATAAATAACAATAAAGATGATTAATAAAAAAACTCTTGGTTTTATTAAAAAATATCTTAATATTAATTGCAATTTCGTCATTTACATTTTTAATTAAAGTTAAAGTTTTACCGGAAATGCCAACAAATTAGCAAAATATATATAGTAAATTGAACGAAACCATCTAAACAATATAAGTTTGGTATGACTATCAAAATTTGAAGATTAAAAATGTTTTGTTTGAGAATCCTTTAAGAGACCAGTTACTTAAAATATTTAATTGAAAATTGTAGCGAGCGGTAATACTGGCGAACCGGCTGGTCGCCAAAGGCGGCTAGTTAAGAATAAGAGCGTTTTCTTCGATATTACATATTGCTTACATAGCTCATAAAGTTTAATTTCAAATAATTATATACCTCATAATCCGACGGATGGCGCTATGTATGGTTCGATGATGATTTAATGAGAAAACTTCGCTTAGTAATTGAAAATTAAGTACCTCAATTTTTTTTTTTTTTTTTCGTATGGGATCATAGAAAGATGGTGTGTATTAGATGTCTTGCAATAATTGGTATCCAGCTGCTATTCAATCTGTAATTCTCTCAGAGCTTAGAAAATCATAACATGAAACTGAGCTTTACTATGACGTAAATCGCTATGACTGAGTATCCCACAATGATAGGGTGTCATAGTCTATATTTAATAATAATATTTTATAATTCTAGTATAAATAATTAAATACATTTTAATGTTTTTATACTTTATAATCTTTGTTTTATATAATTCTGCAACCCGTCCAAAATTTCTCGAATATCATATATATGTTTTAAATCAATTTCATTATGATTTTAATTTAAATTACAATTTATAACTCCATCAGTTACATGCCAAATTATGATAATTAACAATTTTCTCAGAAATTCCATTCCGCATATTTTAAAAAGTTTAAAACAATACAATACATATAATTGCATTTTAAAAAGCCTAGTATGCCATATATTCACGAATGAGCATTTTTTACGTTGTAAATTTTAAAAAATTCATGATTCTGATTTTTTTCTTAGTTAAAAAAACCGAATTCCGTTAGACATTTTTTTATTTTATTTTTTTATTTAAGATGATTCGAGTGGATGATAATTTGGTTCAAATTGAAAATGAAGTTTAACTCTTAAGTTCAGGAAATTCATTAACCTAGCTATAAAATAATTCCAAAGCATCTTTTTTTTTTAATAGACAGCGGAACCTATTATTTGGCCAAACGAATATTTTTCGCTTGCAGAAAAACCGCCGCCATGTTTGCTCATGCTCGAGCACGGCATCGCTAATAACTAGGATTAAGTACCTGTGGGAAAGTGGGTTTTCGTTTAATAGTTAGTGCCAGGACCTGGTTCTCAGCTGAAAATACTATTCTCTATTCGCTAGACATAATGACCAACCGCATTCTAAAAAGAAAATGTCATTTGGGAAGATTAAATATTAATTTAAGAATTTCCAATGACAATATGGAAAAATTCGTGTTAACGCGTGAACATTTTGACATAAAACGACAGTAAAAATTGATAAGTAGAATTTATTCACTTTTTCTTGGAGGTTGTAAATTACATTTTAATGGGCAGAATATTCGAAAATTGCTTTTATTTGCTTTACCTCGTTATGGGTTCAAAAGCATTGACATAATTCGAAAATGCCCGCATTTTAATCCCAGCAGTGGTCATTTAAGTACTGTAAGTAAGCATCTTCATTTCTTGAAGATAACTGACAATAAAGCTAGAAAATAAGCTTTTTTGAGATAATTTTATCTGCATTTTTATTTTCACGTATACGTAGTTTAGAGAAAACATAGAAATCGTCAAAAAATTCGAAATCGAGATTTCGACAAATCTTTACATACTGAACCTGCCTGAGTTCGAAAAACACATTTTTGGGAGGTGTCCGTTTGTCTGTGACAAAGATAACTAAAACGCTTTGATCTAGACAGATGAAATTTGGCATGCCGTCTTTATACCAAATTCGTAGATTTCTATCACATTTTGTGTAAACTCTTTCAGAGAAAATTAGTCTGTCCAAATGTTCGAATATAAGTTTACACGATAATTGCTAAACGAAGAGAACTAGATACACAAAATTCGATACACGGATTTAACATGTATAATGTAGATACCTGTCAAACGTTTTATCAAATCCAACACCGGGTTGATTGTCTGTCTGTACTTTCAGAAAATGTAAATGCGATCGCTCAAAAATGCAATGACTTAGATATATTGTTACAAATTTTTTTACCGGGGTTCATTTGGATAGTGGAAGTGATAAGGTGTAAAGAACGCTCAATCAGCAGGCGGCAGTAGAATAAAAACAAAGACGTTTATTTACACGAAGAAACACAGGACAGCACAAAAGCGACAACTATATACAGCACAGAAGACGATTATCTTCACCCGAGACGTGTAGCATACACAGCAGCATACAATAAGAATCTACTGCAGACAGTAGCGCACAGCTCAGTTCAGCACTAGCTTGACTCCGTCGCTTCCGACTACTCTGTCTTCGACTTCTCGGACTAGGACTCCTACTGACTGACTCCGCTGCTCTCGAACTCAACTGTCGTCTGCCTAGCTCTGGCAGCTGCGGCTGGTCTCGGGAAGCGAGGCTAGAAGCCTCTCAACCAATCAGGAACGTTCGAGGCGTATCTCGGTTCCTACTGGACGGATCGGGAAAATTCTCGAAGTTTCGGATATTATCTATTTTGGCGCCAAAGTTGCCAAATTCGTCGCCAAGCTCTGGGACCTCCGACGCGCCACCTGGACTCCGCCCCATTCAGATGACTGTAAAACTTTCTTTCTGTTGATGGAACAAACTATGCTGGGAAGCCGAATTGCAGGTTTGTAACAATATCAAATTAGGTAGGGGATTTTGTGACTACAAGCGCTGTTTTGTGTTAAATCTTTGTTCCAATCGGTAGAGAAAAAACTTGTCTAAAGCACTAACGATTTCCAGATAATCGCTTAATAACTCACCAAACATGACACGATAGATTCAGTAAAAATTCTAAAATCACACCAAAGAACACTTCTTAATTTCTGTATGCCAATGTTACGCAAAGCATTCTCTGCCATAACAAGTTTATTAGAGAGTATGCGAGAAAATTTAGGAGAGACCACTCCGGCTGGTTATAAAAAGACATTCGCTATAATCAGATTCAAATGACCAATTTACTAAATGCCCTATTTGAATAAAAAATATTATTTTAAGCTGCTGCTTTAAATGAAGCCATATATAGAATTCGATTAGGTTAATATTACATATTCTAACAGGATTTCGTATGAAAATTTGTTTAAATAACCGTAATCTATAAACTCTATCTTATATTGATAGCAATAATAAAAAGCTTTGACCTAAACGATATAATTTTGGTATCTGATGACAAAAGAATATTTTTCACGAAGTGTCTCTTAAAATAATGGGCTGAAAAAGCCGTGTATTAGGGTCTTCTTGCATGTAATTGACTAAGGAAAAAAATATATTATTCAGATTTAAACTCCGGATATCAAAATCACATTTTAAATTTCATTTATCTAAATTGTTCATGATTTGCGTTATCGCGTTTTCTTCTATATGGGCAGATAGACTTTCAGAATAAACCATCCGAAAGTTTTAGTTTAAAATTTGATAGAGATCCGGTAATAAAATTATAAACCAAATTTTATATATCCAGCTAGCTGCAGTTTGGGATTATGATATTCACAGAACAAAGAGATATTTCTCTTTCGTGGAATTTGTTCAAAAGATATTACTAGTCCACAGTTATGGTGTAAAGATTAATAGTTAAGTTCCATTTGTTTAGCTTACTTTGTGCTTGAATTACCATGCTATCAATCGAACATTACTTAATTTAATTCAATCGCTGTTTTTTAAACAACACTTCTCTATTACTTCGTACGAATCTTATTATTATAAGGAAAGGAGTACAATTATGAAACTTACATAGACAAGTCTTATATAAATAGACACAATACCTAAACAATTTTTTTCCCTCCATAAAAATAAAAAAAAATTAGGAATCACGGCAATTCATCAAAATCCCAAAACTGAATTTTTTTGGAGATAAAGTATAATTTATTTTTGTATGCTTTATATACGATGATGCAAAAATAAAAGAAACTTTAATTATTAGGAAGCAAATAAAATCGAAGCATATTCAAAAATATTATTCTCCTCTGATTAGAATAATTTTTTATGGAAATTTAGCATTGATTTCTTCTCATTATTTTTAATTACTTTAAATAACAGCTACTTATTTTTTAATTTATATTTCTAAATACCTTGTTAAGAACCTCTTAAAAAAGAAGCTATTAGCAAAATAGCCTAAGACTTATTTTTTTAATGATTAGTGATTATTCCTTTTTGTAATCGTTTCATGGAATTTTGAAAGTTATTATCATTAAAAATAATTATGAATTGTTATTGAAGTTAATAATAACTATTAAGTTTTTCTTGTTGTTATTTTGATTTTAATATATTTCAGGTAATTTAGACATAAATGAATATTTCTTATATATTGGATATCGGGTCTCATACGTCTTGTTTTAAAAAAATATATTTCATGTATTGCAGCAATCCAGATATAACTTTCCAAAATTGTATTGATAAAAATTTCAAGAGAAAAATTTCTTCATCGAAATTTAGAGACCAATTTACAAATTTTCGGAAATTCTATTTATAAAGAAAAGAAAATATCACAGACAGTGGCGGCTTATCCTTATTATCACAGCTGAACTGTAGCACTGTCCATTATGACTGCTGAAATTATTTAGAAATGCCATTTTTTTTATTATTATTTTTAAACAGTTTGATAATTTTTTCATATTGAGGGTTCGATAATTAACGAAAATGGAAATATATATATTTAGGAAAAAGAAGATAGAAAATGAGTCAATAGGTAGAGAATAGTAAGTAGAAGATACAGAAATTGAGCCTAATTTCAAACCAGGTCCAATAGACACTACAATTCGTTCATAGCGAAATAACCGCGTAATAGTAGAAATCTTTTCCAATTGAGTTTGGCGGTAACTGGACTGTTCTGGTTACAGACCAGGCTTGGCACATGGCCAAGTATGTGATATTCTTTTTCCTTCTCCAGTACAAAAAAGGATTCTTCTTCTTCTGTTCTATTCTATTCTTCTATTCAAATCTCGACTTTGCTCTCTCGATTTATTTTTATTCAGTCGTTCTTGCTAACAATTATTTAGTTCTATTCCAGTTTCGCGTTTTTCCGAATTCCAGTTCATCTGTTTTAATACATATTCGATTTTTTTTTCATTAAAAATCATTCAATTAGTAAAGATACGTCGATAATTCTGAGATTTATTCAAATAAAATGTAAACATTTTGATTTTTTTTTTATTTTTTTTTTTTTTTAATAGAATTATACTTTCCGAATAGTTGAACTATGAATAAACATAGTAGAATTACTAATCACATTTATTATTTTTTTACATTCTTTTCGGAAAGTAAAATCTTATTTTTAAAATAATTATTTTCTATTAATAAGCTGTTAGCTTATAATAACTACACATATTTCTAAAATAATATTCGTATGATTCAGAACATTATTAAAGTTAAAAGAATATTTCTTATTTGAATTAAATATTTTGAGGTATCTTTCAAAATATGACTTTTCTGGAATACCGTGTTATTTATTAAATGTTTTTCCATTATAAAAAAAAATTCATAGAGATCTAGAAAAAAAAAATCTTTTATTATAAATAAAAATCTTTAAAAATATGACAAGCCATCTAAATCTTTTAATGTTGATCTAATATACCTACATTAGAAGTTTTTAATAAAATTTTATTTATTTAATTTCGTGTCCTAAAGTTTTAGTAAACAATGTATTCCTCATTGATAAATAATATCATTCATCTTCTAATATATCAAAACAAAAGAGGTATTATAAATTAAATTTTTAAAAAATTGAAAGCGAATCAGATAGTTTCAGACTTAGATGAATATTTTGTACGTAACTAATATTTAGGTTTCTATATCTTGTCTTAAAAACTAAAATTTCATGTATTTTGGAAATCCAAATATAACATTTTAGGATTCTTCCTGGTATTCATACTGCTAATTACTATATGAAATAGTTTGTTTGTCAAAAACTAATTACTAATTCATCGAATTTCTGTTTATCAAAAGAAAACTGCATGAGAACAATTAATCACGCTTTAATTTCTTCTCCTTATTGTGTTTTTAAAAAATAAAATAATTATAATTATAATTTTCACCCTATAATAATGTTCAATTAATTATTAATAAATAAATATATTTCTATAGAAAATCTTTTGAAGACTTTCAGCATTATTAAAGTTAAAATTTTGCTATTAAGCTACTAAGAATTTTTATTTCAGGGGATAAAAAAAATAATTCCATCGAACTTTTTCTCTTTTGAAAAGAAACACTTTAAAATATCTTTCAAAATATAACTTTCTTGGAATTTTGCATCATTTATTAAATGACCTTTTATTGTAGAAAATAACTTTACAAAAAACTGTAACAAAATAGGAAGACATTTTAGTGTGTTTTATTAAATGTTCTAGAATTTCAAAAGACGATATAGAACATTTTGCTAAATATCTTGTTTCATATTATAATGCAATATATAAAAAAAACCATCACAGTTATTAACTATGAATTCTTTTTCTTTCTTGAGTAAAACTTTAAATATCGGCATTGCTTATTTAAAAATAATTTGTAATCATTATTTTAATTCTGTGCGTTTTAGGTAATTGGGAATTGTTTTAAAAAGCATGAATTTTAATTTTAAGTTAGTTTTCTGAAAAATTTTGGAATTAATGCTCTTAAAAAACTAACAAATAGTTAAAACAGAGGGTACGATTTTGGAAAATATTGAAGTCCCCGAAGATAAAATAAAATATTCCACCATTTCCAAGAACTCACGTTCTTTAAAACTGAAAGGTTGTCGCTTAATGGTTAAATTCAAATATTAAATTTTATGTAAGACTTTCTTAGAATCTTCCTTCAATATTTATCGATAACTATAAAAATATATTTTATGAGTAGAACTGTTGTTTTAAGTACTATTACTTTTTTAACTCAGAAAGTGAATGTTGAAAAGATAATTTTCAATTACTTTTTACATTCCTTAGTATCTAAAAGAAAGAAAGAAAATAATTTACTAAGACTTTATTTCAAGTTTAAAATTATTAAGGGTTCCTTGATCAATCTATTAAAACTAATAACCATTATTTAAATCTATTAGAACAATGTATTCAGTAAAGAATCAAATTCTAACCATATGTCTGAAAACAAAGATTCTTCTAGTTTTAATTATTTAGTTGTCTACTATTTCCTGAATAAAATCAGCGGGAGAGGTCTCTTCAAAACTTTCTCGCATATTCTCTCATAAACTCGTCAAGTCAGACAACGTCTTACATGGTATTGGCGTACAATAGTTACGAAATATTAACTTTTGACGTGAATTTAGCAATTTTATTGAATCCATCGTATCTTCTTGCCGAGTTATTTGTCTATTAATCCCTCGCATTCGATAATAGTATCCAAAAATCGGATTTGTATTTTAGATGGGTTTTTCTCAATCGATTGAAATAAAGATTTGACACGAATTGCACTCATAGTCACAAAATCCAGTACAAATTTTGTTACATTCAAGTCATTTCATTTTTGAATCATCACGTTTATAAGTTTCTGAAAGTACAAACCGATAGACAGTCAACCCGCAGTTGTATTTGGCGCAAAATTTGACAGGTATCTACCCTATAGATATTAAATCTGTGTACCGTATCTTTTCTATCTAGCACTCTTCGTTTTGTATTTATCGTTTTGTAATCGAATAGTCGAACTTATTCTAAAGAGATTTTACAGAAAATTTGGCAGAAATCTGCAACTTTGATGGAAAGACTTGGTTTTGGGTCAAATTTGGTCCAAATTTCAACCGTCTAGTTCAAAGTGTTTTTGAGTTATTTTTGTCACTGATAGTCGGACGGACATTTTCTAAAAATGATTTTTTTTGAACTCAGAGATATCTAAAACGTGGAGATTAGTCAGAATCTCGAGTTCGAATTTTTTGACGATTACTATGCTATCTTTATACCGCGTATATGATAAAGTAAAAAAACGGAGATAGTATTAAAAATTGAATTTATTGAAACTAGAAACTAAAGAATTTTCATTCTCTTTTATATGCTTTCTTTTATACTGAAATTCATTAAGAACTCATTGTTTAAATATTATATATTACTATAGAATTACTATTGTTACAATTAAAAATACATAGAAGATAACCAATCTCAAAATTACGATCCATTCAAAGACATAAAAATGACTTCAATTCTAAACATTTCTTATATGAAAAAAAATAATAATAATTACCCATTTAACACAATTCTGAAGTTCAAAGAACTTCATTTCAAAATCCCTAACAATTTTTATTAATAACTTTTCCATTGAGAAAATTTACTCAGCAAAAATATTTATTTTGAATGATTTATTTTTAAAAGCGAAACGGAATTCTATAAAAGTGGATTTAAATTGTAATCAAATGTCATGCTTTTTATAAATCATGAATTATTTTGACAGTTCATTAATAAATACTAAGTTTGCTCTCTGGAAATCACGAATTTATCTGTGGAGAGTTTCAATTAACCTATTACAAAGATAATGAGCAACCAAACCAAATCTGAAATACCCTTAAAAATATAACCGAAAACCGAATTTTCGAATGATAATAATGCTAATACATCGATTTCAATAAATTAGTGTTTTGCCATTAATAAAAATATATTGAAAAATATAAGCATTTGAAAAAGAATAATGCTTGTGTGTGCTTTTTTATGTTGTAAGCGTAATGTAAAGCGCTATACCTTTAAAACCTTAGACTTCATATTATAAAATTTGGCACAGATGTTCTTTGGCGAATGAGATGTGCATTCTGAGCGAGTTTTAAAAATTTTAATAACAATTAATTTTAATGATTTTATTAAAAAGTAAGCGGAATTTCGATGGGGGTTTTTTCCATAAAATTGTAGAAAATATCTTAAAAAATGAATTTTACGCCATCTAAAAATCTAAAGATGTTTTCAATGAAACCAGTTTAAATGATGCATAGTTTTTCAGAATTTTTCTTGGATCATAACTTATACTTCAATAATTCCCGCACTCTAACAGAAAATTTTTACCTCATTTTAAGCGAAATTTTATAAAAATTTATTTTAATAAAATCTTACTTTTCTTATTTTTTTTTTTAATTTAGAAAAACATGAGTATCAGTTTAATGTGTCTTTGAACTCCAAGAATAATCTTCTTGGGATTTAACGAATTCTTCAAGAATCCCCTTCCCCCACAAACAGAAAATTTTTACCTCATTTTAAGCGGAAGTGTATAAAATTTTACTTTAATAACTTTCTAAATCCGAGCCTCATTTAAAAAAAAGATATTATTTTATTATTATTTTTAAATTAAAATACAATTATCAACAGTTTGTCAACTGGGAAATCACAATCAAAAGTTCAAAATCCATCTAAGACACAGAAAAACTAAAATAAATATTTTTGAGTGTCAATCATCCCTCTCAGTGGCCATTGCTCGTTGAAACCAGAAGGAATTATCTCCCCAAAACTTTCTCGCATATTTTTTAATAAAATTGTCAATCCAGAAAACGCGTTACGCGGCATTGGCGTACAATAGTATTACTTTTTGGCGTGAATTTAGCATTTTTACTGAATCTAATATGTGTTACTTGGCGAGTGATTTGCTATTAATCCATAGCTTGCGTTAATAGTATTCAAAAATCAAATTTGGATTTTTGGCACTTTTTTCCTAACCGATTGAAACAAACATCTGAAATATAACTGGTAGTCACAAAATCCCATACGAAATTCGATATATATGCCATTGCGTTTTTAAATAATCGCATTTACATGTTTCTAAAATTACAGACCTACAGACAATCAACCCGCAATTATATTTGGTTCAAAATTTGGCTGGTGTCTACATTCTTAATGTTAAATCTGTGTACCGAATTTTATTTATCTAGCTCTCTTCAGATTTTAACTATGGTGTTAACTTATATTCTAACAGCCGGACAGATGGAGTTACCCTGAAAAGATTTTAATCAATATTTGATAGAAATCTGAAAATTTCAATACTCTAACTCAAAGAGTTTTTGAGTTTTCTTTGTCACAGACAGACAGACCAGTGGATATTTTCCAAAAATGTGTTTTTCTTACTCACGGAGAAGTAAAAATTCATCAAAATCTCAAATTTGAATTTTTTTGATGATTACAATACTTTATCCATACTATGTACAAGAGGAAGTGAAAAAGATTAAGCATTGTCTTTTCTTTTTATTAAGCGATTCGTCAAGAAAATTTTAATCCATGAATTTATTTTTTGTTGCCTGTATTACATGCAAGAATGCTGTAAAAATTAATCACATTTTCTATTCTTTCCTCTTCTTTATTCTTTCTTCCTTCCTTTTCTTTCTTTCTTCTTTTTTCCCCCTCTTTCTTTCACTCGTTCCTTTCTTTTTTTTCTTTTTCTTTTTTCTCTTTTTTTCCCTCGTTCCTTTCTTTCTTTTCCTTTTTTCTCTTTCTTTCACTCGTTCCTTTCTTTCTTTTTTCTTTTCCTTTTTTCTCTTTCTTTCACTCGTTCCTTTCTTTT